>JAGFMF010011428.1:4673048-4685295 GCA_019455555.1 Galemys pyrenaicus
CCTCAGCAGTGTGTTTCAGTCAGTCTGCCTGTTCTGCTCCCCACTCTGTCTCTGGTGAATCCTCTCACCTCCCTGGACTCTGGCCTGTACCCAGCTCTTATATGTATAAATAAATAAATCTTTAAAAAAAAGAATGAATTGGTACCGAAGCCGCTACCGTGGCCAATCTTATTTTCACCACTGAGATCCTGGTCAAACTACTTACATACCTCAGTTTTGTTATGTGCAGAACGGAGCAGTCCTGTTATCACAGGGCAGTCATGAGGATAGAATGACAATGTCTGTAAAATGCTTATAAAAGTGCCTGCCACACAACAAGTGCACAGCTTCTTGTTAAAAGAGTAACATTAAGATCAGTAAGATCTTAAAGCACAATAGTCGACTTTCGTCATCTCTAGTAATGGTCTATGAAGTCACCGTGGTCACATGGAGAACACCAGGACATCCTGAAAGGAGAGATGCGCGTACGCAGCTCATACAGGTTGTGACCCCGAATTCTAAAAACAACTAATCTTGGTAGATTCTACTTTCTGTATGTCATGAAAGAGAAAACAAGGTTCACAGTGTGAGATGACCTGGCTGAGGCAGCCCCACACAAAGATGACAGAGAAGAGATTCAAAACCCATCCCGCTGGCCCAGAGTTGCAGCCGCTTGAACAACACCACACTGTTCCCACTCATCTCCGTCCTCGGGTCACCTCGGTATGCAGGAAGAGACAAGCAGGCAGACTGTTCCTTGTCTGTCCTCAGCTGGGACCATGTGCTGGGGGACTCAATTTTTTTAATCACTCTGCTCGCTTGTCTATGAATGACCGCTAACAAGGCACAAATACGGATTTGGGGGCTATAAGTACATTTTAACAAGCAGGATTCAAATATGAACATAGTGAATAATGAGAATGACAACTTCAGTTGCTAACATTCCATGTTATCACCTGCTCTTCACGATCAGCTCACAGTAATTTTTAATCTCAAATACTGAGTATGCCAAGGCCCAAGGTTCAAAGGAGTGAAATGACTCAGGGTTACATGGCTCTGGCTAGTAAACAGTAAACCTTTGGATGGATCCAGAAACAGTGCCAATCACCAACACAAACCCTAGAAAAGCAGAACTGGCTACAACAATAAGTGCTTTAGTATGTTATTTCCACATGACACCAGAGCATTAGGGCCAAATATAAAGTTCAGTCTCACTAAGAGAGAGACTCAAACTTTCGAGTCTCAGACTACAAACTTTTATTCTAACTGAATTCCCTAGAAAATGTGTAGCTTGTGAAGCAGATGAAACTTGTACCCTTCACTTCTAGGCCAACATTAATTTGTCTTGACCCTGACTACACCATTATGGAGGGAGCAGCACCAGGAACCACAATGGCACCATGCAGACTTTGTCCAAAGGATATATCGTTCATAAATGGTGCGGGCCCGATCCACCTCTTTGTATCTCAGTTCAAAGTTGATGTAGGAATGCCAGGCTTGCTCCTCAGGCTGCCATTCCATCCAGCGCTCAAACACTTGACGGGCACCGGCAATGTTTCCCAGCATCTCCTCCATGTAAGTGTACTTGTACCTTTAACATAATCACCCAAAAATATCTGGCATGGTCAACTGACTGAGGGAAAAAATGATCTAATTTTTGGCAATTTCTAATTCTAACTTTGTTGAATGTAAAGAAGATATAGGGTTTTTTTCTTCGCTGAAGGCTAAATCAATTGTATTTTCTCATTAAAATATAAATGTGAAAAGGAAGGACATTGAAAAAAAGATAATCTTTTTTAAAAACTACTTTGGTCAATGAAAAATTTAATATAAGACTGCAATGAAAGTTTTAGTTATGATTATATAGCTAACAAATTTAATACAGTGAGATGTTAAAATGTATGTTTATAATAAAAGTAGGGTTAAAAATTAAGTATATACAATCATTACAACTCTGGGTAAAATAATACAACAAAAACATGGAATTTTTCTAATCTGCAAAAAGATGGTAGCTATTATATCAGAAACTTACCAGAATTGGTTGACTCGTGGTAGGGTAGTTATAGCCCGGTCCCAGATATTTCTGGCATGGTTGACCTGGCGATTCTTCATTTCCATTTCTGCGTATTTCAGCCAGAGTGTAATATTTCGATAGTCTACATCTAAGGCACGCTCGTATATGGATCGAGCCCTTAAGAAGCAAGATTTGGAAGGTATCAAAAGTAGTACACACAACACACGACAACTATTTCACACATTTAGAGTGCCCTGTTTTTTTTTTTTTTTTTACAGTGTCAATCAAGAGCCAGGTTCTAGGTATAAAAAAGAATGGAGATATAATGTTCTCAGGAGCATCGCAAAGACTTAAGAGTAAGACAAACGTTCATGTAATTATAATGCAATATGATAAAGGTTATATTCAAATTCTGCACAAGGAAGCAAAGGGGAAGAAATAAAAATTGATGGAAAAGGCTAAGCAACAGGTAACAAACTCCAGGATTGAGAACTTGAGAAATTCTAGAGGCTAAGGTCTCCAAGGAGGGCAGGATGGGGTGCCATTTTAGGCAAAGAGAATGGCTAGGTGTTATGGTAAGGAGACATATGGTTTAGAGAATGAACAAGTATGTAGGGACAGCCTGGGTAGGAGTTATGCTGGAAGAATGCAGAAAGGTTGGACAACAGAAAGGGCCAGGTCATGATTAATAGTTGGTCATTAATTTTCAATGTCATAATTTTTATTTTAGAAAATCCTAATTTAGAGACAGCACTTGAAACTACTTCTCTGACTGCAGTGTGCTGATGCTGAGATCTACCTATAGACTCCATGCTGCTGCCGCCACCAGGACTAGCCCACCAGAGTACCCTTGAGGCCCCTCACAGGAAGCCTAAGGTCCATATAACAATCTTGGAAAGTTACTATCAGAGGTAAACTCTTATATTAACTTATGCCAACTTTATATACAAAACTATACAGCAATTTTTTACCTTTGAATCTCCTTTAAACTTTCTTCCCATTGTGCGTATTTTATCCAGTTACTAATCACAGTCCTGTTTTTCCTTATGTTATCTTCAAAAGTCTGAAGGAAGGCAAAAAAAGTCACAATAAAAGGTAAAATAACTAAAAGTGACATCATTCTTTGTCTATTAATCTTGTACTAAAAATTTTTACGAATTTTCTTACGGTTTAAGAGATTACATCTTGGACTCAGAAATAAGAATCCCACTGAAGAAGGTTGCAGTCTCAGGTTTTTCTTTAAAATTTCACATGTAGATAGAAAACTTCAGATATAAAGAATTGCTAGCAGAATTGTTGATAAATTCTCCTGTTGCCCATGACAGCTGATACTTTAATATATGCTATTTGGTCCTAATAAGGAAATGTTTTTAATAATAATTACACACAACAGGATTAGTAAAATAATCCCATATTCTTGGATGAGGAGGTCAGATCAGACCCCTACGACTTCTCTTGCATCTTTCCCAGCTCTTAACTTCTTAGCACAGAAGACGGTTTAGAGAGAAGTACAAATGGAAGTCTTGTTAAGCTCCCCCTCTTTCAATTATCAGGGTGCCTGTTAAATTGTTACCCATCTTTGATTTAGCACCAAAAGTTATGTCTCTAATGTATTTGATTTCTTTGTACTTTAACACAGTACACAACTCACAGTATACTTTATAAAGTTCAGCAAAATGCAGTATATAACTGCAGTAATCAGAAATTATAGTATTCATGTGCTTAGAAACACTAACCCCTTTTTATCTTACAGTCTAACCAATGAGAAACTCTTCAAAGTCTGACCTAAAAATTCTTAATACTCATAGATTGAAAGCTACACAATGAAAGACACATATTGACTGACCTTCCTTTTCCTTAATTTGTAATCATTTAGCTCTTCTTCATCTGTAATCTTCTGTTGCGGTGGAGGTGGAAGAAGCTCAAGTTCTCTTTCTTTAGCTTCTCTTAAAAGTTGTTCGGCAGTTATCTGTACCTCAGCTGGGGCTTTGTTTTTCACCTTTTAAGACCAGACATTTCTATTTTTAGTAGATGCTCGTCACATAAGATTTAAGAAACAATTTTTAGAATGTGCTTTTACAAGCACCACTGTAAGATACCCACTTAAAATTATTTTCCCAATTAGTGTTTATTTTTAAAAATTCCTTAGCATTTTTAAGACTTATTTACTTATGCACACAAGACTGGTTTACAGGCCAGAGGGGTGTGTGTGTGTGTGTGTAGTGTGGGGGTTAGTGAGAGGGTTCACCAGAGACAGAGTGGGGAACAGAACAGGCAGACAGACTGAAACATATTGCTGAGGGGTGCAGCAGCATGGCAAGAAAGGTCTGCTATGCCATGTGGGCCCCCTCCCTGGCCAGGGGCAGGAATCGAACTCGTGCTGCAGTGGCTGTGGTTTGCTTCATAGTGTGCTGCTTAACTCACTGTGCCACCAGGGAGGCCTCAGTGTTTATTTTTGTACAATATTTTATTTCTCCGTTCAGGTATAGTCCCTGTAGTTCTACCACCATAGCACACACCATCACCATAGTCCCTTGTGCTCTTCCCTCCTCTGCTCTGCCTTCTCCCTCCCCATTGCCTGCTGTTTGCCTCAAATCTATGGTCCGCTTGCAAGTGTTGACTTTTTTTCCTAACCCTTTGTTCAGTTTTCCTATGTTCTAGCTATAAGTGAAACCATTCGATTTTTTTTCTCTTTCTTTTTCCATAGAACTGAGGCCAGAGGTGAGGGTGGAGTGGGGTGAGAGAATTTACCAGAGACAGAGTCGAGATCAGAACAGGCAGATCTACTGAAATACTTTTCTGAGGGGAGCAGCAGGTGAGACAGGAGAGATCTGCTGCACCATCTGTGGGTCAGCTCCCTGGCCGGGGATCGAACTCAGGCTATTAAGGGTGACAGCGTTGAAATTTAAGCCCTAGGCAACCAGGGAGGCCCTCAACAGCTTTTGTTTCTTCAAAGATGCGTATCACATCTTATTTAGCATTACAACCTCTACAGAATTCTTCAGGTCATGCCCCCAATGGTGATAGAGTATCAAGGTATTTCAAGTCTAAGACAATACTCAATATTGTCTGTAAGGAGGCTGTAAGCTTCTCCAGGTCTTAGAACCGCGCCGTCCAAAACATCTGAGACACTTCTGAGCTCAAACTGAGAAGAGTTTTAAGTGTTAAATACAGTGGATTTTCTAGTATGAAGAAAGAGTAAACTACCTCATTAAATTTTTTATACTGGCGACATGTTAAAAGAGCAGGCCCCCTCGCTATAACCTACCTTGGCCACTTTGGGAATCCGCTGCTTCCCGGCCGCGGTGGAGGCCGCCATGTTTGCAACAGCAGCAGCCTTCAGGAGAACAGTGAGACTCCGGAACTAAGACGGCGCCGTCGCGCTCCCCACCGGCGTCGTGGCGCTCCCCACCGGCGTCGTGGCGCTCCCCACCGGCGTCGTCGCGTTTCCCACCGGCGTCGTCGCGCTCCGCGACGGCCCGAGAGATCCCGGAAGTGAATGAGGAAGTGACCTCCCGCATGCGCAGTATCGGAGGCAGTGTTTCTGTGGTAACCCGGCTGCGCGTCCTCCGTGAAGCTAGTAGCGGAACCTGGCGTTCTGGACTTGTGCGCAAGGTGGGTAGCGCTAACCTGCGGCCACAGACGTGGAGACTGAGTGCGGGACGTCAGGGGCGCATCTCCAGGGTAGTCTGTAGGTCTGGGATGAACGTGTGAGGAATGGTGTATCTGTCGCTCCTTGGCGCTCGAAGAAAGGGAGATGGAAACACGCTCGGACACAGAGGCTCGAGGGCGCGCAAAGAGGCTGGCCAGGAAACTACCATTCCCAGAATGCCGAGGGCGAGTTGCTGCACACCCGGCGGCCAGGCACCTCTATGCATGCTAGGCTTTGTAGTATCCGAGTTCCTCTGCTTTTCGTTTCTGGGAAGTTGTACCCAAACGATTAAGGCTTGTAATAAAAAATAACAAGGTATTTTAAGTCCAGATAATAGGAAAAAATTAAAATGGCCAAGAGACTACTAGCAAGCCAACCAATCTTTTAGTCAGATAAACATACTTAAAATTTGAGTATGCCTTAATTATCTAAACTTTTTTAGCCTCAGTGCCCTTAACTATAAGGAAAGTAGAAAGACAATGATGCCTACATTATAGTATTACAAAGGGAAAAAAAAATCTATGTAAAGACATCAGTAAATGTTAGCTGGTTTTATTCTTGAACTGCCTTCAGAGACAGAAAAAAATTGATTATGTGCAAATAGCTGAGATTTAAAAAAGTAAACAACTTTTTTTTAGAGCAGTCTTCGGTTCACAGTAAAATTGAGTGAAAGGCACAGATAATTCCTATATATATCCCATCAATTTCCTCTACAATGCCTCTTCCCCCCACCCCCATAGTTTACATTAGGATTCATTCTTGGTGTTGTATGTTCTATGGGGTTTGACAAGTAATGTAATGACGAGTATTCACGTATAGTGTTGTTGGAAAATAGTTGTCTCCTAAACATCCTCTGTGCTCCACCCATTCATCCCTCCCTCCCTCCTGTCCCCAGCAATCACTGATCTATTTTTCCCTGTCTTAATAATACTACCTTTTTCAGAATGTCAGATTATTGAATCATATAATATCTAGACTTTTCAGATTGACTTTTTTCACTTTATTATATGCAGTTAAGTTCTATCCGTGAATTTTCATCTCTTGATAACTCATTGGGTAAGACTAAGACAGTTTTCACAGTTGTAAGTCTCACATGGTATTTGGAAAATATATTTATGTGTTTATTTTTGTAGAAATATCACATCTACCTTGCATAGTGCTTTTAAAATTTTTGTTATGGTGGTTTCCCAAACTGAAGTCATTTGTAACTGTTACAGGGCAACACTAATATAAAATGGGTTCCCCTCACTGGGTCCTCCATCCACGCGCTCAGAAGACTTTTAAAAAGTCCCAAATCCAGGTACACATGACAAAAGTTATTAACAGGTTTTATTTTATGAAAGAAGGGGAATAAAATAGTAATAATACCGAGGGAAAAAGAGAGGGATACAAATCCACAAATATTCTACCAGATCTTCTAAGCAGTGGCGCATTGAGAGTTGGCTCCGAGTCAAGTGAGATGGCTCCAAAGGAAGAGAGCGAGCCCAAGGCTCACCTCTGGTTTTATAGCCAGCCTGGCTGCTTAACTCCACCCTCAGGTCCCAGTGATCCACTCTTCGATAATCATCTTATTGGATTTGTGGTTCTGGAACACTGATGGCCTGGAGTGGGGGCTGGAGTCCACACACCCATAATCCATTCAGGACTACCTTTTTCCCCCAACATAACCAGTATAAAAAGAGTTGCCAAACCTCTGTATCACAAATATTATTATTTAAATATTTTCATCATCTCTTTTAAAATTTTAAATAAATTGAGATCACTGTGATAAAAGAAGTCATCTAACAAAATAGCTATTAAAATAAAAGATATTTTCCTTAAATTTGTAACTAAGCATAACTGATTAACAAAGCTTAAAGTTAAATATCTCTAAGCATAACTGATTTAACAAACCTTAAAGTTAAATATCTGTAGCTTCCTCTCAGACACAATACCTGTCAATGCTTTACTTCGGATCACCACACTTCTGTCTCACAAGTTTTTATTGTCTGGTAATTCTTTGTCACTTTCTTGGGCTAATGGGTTTAATTTTTCTAGACCCCTCATTTACCAAGAGGCCCACTCCTCCAAATTCCAGGTTGTAAGGAGGCTTTTAGTTTTAGTTCTCTTTTTGAAGGAGGCCTGTGTTTACCAATGGAGTGTTATAACTGTGGCCCAAGGGCCTGTGTTAGATTGGATCACTTCCTGAGCCACTGTACCCAAAGGCATTGCTACCTGAGTGTGGGTACTGCTTGCTATTCTCTTTTTTGTTTTGTTTTGTTTGTTTCCAAGTTCAGCTCCCTTATTGTACTTTCCCATTTTATTTATTCAGGATTTTTATATATTTGTGGCTTTAGTGTTTGATACTATTTTTCAAAAACTGGATGTCTCTGTATAGTTTTGCTTTTAAGGTTCCAAATTCCAAAGCCAGGAATGACAATACTTAGGGCTGTCTTTGACAGGAGTCTGGATATTATTAAAGTATATTTCTACCCAAGGAAGGTAAAGGAAGGTAAAGGTAAAGCAAATATGAAAATTTGTTATCTTTTTATAGAAAGCACCTAAATTCACATTCACAGGATGTAAAAAATATAACTGTGTGTTATTGATAGATGAGCTCAATAGCTCAATAGGGAGGTAATCATGGGAGGGTATCTCATTTGAAGGTCCCTCTCACTCCAAATCTGGTAGAAGCTTTATCAATTATTAAAATGACAGTGTGATTTTGAAAGAGGTCAGCAGAGCCTGTCTGACTACCATTTGAGCCATAGTAGATAGATTCAGCATTTTTGCTGCTGCATATTAGCTATAAGGCAATTTGCTTTAAAATATAAAATAGCTGACTGATAGTATGGTTTGATGGTTTGTTTTCAACTGAAACAGTATTCCCATTTACAGATATATAAATCGTAGCCCCTATAATGGTCTCTACAGTGAGGAGTAGACAAGTAATTTTAAAATAGTGGGTGGTGGTAGAAAATGGGATGATAAAATTACTGGAAGTGTGGAGCATGTAGAAAGCCAGATTGCATACTCTACTAGAAAAGCACGCTATACTGTTGCCATGAATCTACAGTTGAATGTTTTCAAATATCTTGTGTTCTGATTTTTCATAATAATGTCTTCTTACTTTTGTTACTAATTTTTCATTGTTATTTAAAATTTTTCTTCTTATTTTTTCATGATTTTAATCTTTTTGGTGGCATCATTACTGTCTAGTCAATTAATTATATAGCAAAAATGTTTGTGGCAAAATGCTTGCAGCAAAGAACTTAGAACAAAACTACTTAAAAATGCTCAGATAGTGGTCAGCGAGGTTCTGATTTCCTTCTTCAAACCCACACTGTCATTTTATTACTTGTTAAGGCTTCTACCAAATTTGGAGTGAATGAGGGCCTTCCCATGATTATCTCCTTATTGGGCTAGTGTACCCATTCACCATATGGTGTATTTTTGATCCCATTAAATAGAAACTTGCCTAAAACTATACACATAATGTATCCATATCCCAAAAAGTGAGAGGACTTGTAATTAAAAATGATTTTTAAATTTACAAAAAGATTGACGTTAGAGTTAGAATATGAAATCAATTCATTGTAGCTGGGCTATGTAAAGTCATCTTAGTCAGCTCATCAAAACTTTACTTCAACTTGATGAAAGGTATGTTTGCTTTTCTGGGAAAGACTGTCAGTCAGAAAGGGGACTGATGATCCTGTGTCATCAAACAATGCAGTTTGCCCTGACAAACTAGGAAGGTGGCATCCAAGCATGTCCATCTTTACTTTGTTTGGCTTGGTCTCTTTGCCAAGTAGATGAGGCCCCCTCAGACTTAAGGAGCTTTGAGTGACACCTTATGTCCACTCTTGAATCTCAAGATTATTTTCAATAATATTAAAATCAATGCTTAACATGTACTGAGCCTTTAACTATATGTTAGCTATTTCTTTCACTGTTTTGCATATAATAATTCATTTATAAAATCTTTTGATTTATATATTATGTGTAATTTACAGATGAGGGAACTGAGAATTTAAGTAACTTTCCTAAGGCCACACACACAGCTAATCCATGGTAGAAACTAGGTCTCATCACTGATATTGTGATTCCACAGCTCTTGCTCTTCATCATAGCCCCATGTAAATCACCTTCTGATAGCTGAACTTTCTCCATAGTTCTACAAATAGAGACTGCATAGGTGGCTTTGCCACAGCAGAAGTGACAGCTACACCAGTTTAAAGGAATGTTTATTTATGTCTGAAAAATGTAAAAAAAAAAAAAAAGTTTGAGCTAGTATTTCCTGTTTGGTGATGCATATAAATACCACAGTTTTCTTCCTTTCTAAAATGTGGAGAGGGCCCGCCCTCTTGGCGCAGTGGGTTAAGCAACGTCCTATGAAGCAAACCGCAGCCACTGCAGCACGAGTTCGATCCCTGCCCCTGGCCAGGGAGGGGACCCACATGGCACAGCAGACCTCTCCTGACTCGCCTGCTGCTCCCCTCAGCAGTGTGTTTCTGTCAATCTGCCTGTTCTGCATCCTGCTCTGTCTGGAGTCTCTCACCACCCCCACATCTCTGGCCTGTACCCCAGCTCTTGTATGCATAAATAAATCTTTGAAAAAAAAAAAAGTGGAGATATGTTATTCTGAGCTCACAGTTCTACCTACAATGCAGCACCTGGCTTGAGTTAAGACTAGCATGAGCTCCTTAGTTCACCAGTCACTCTGATACCAGGGCTGCGATACAGTGACCACACAGCACACTCACAATGAAGAAGTGGTTTCCAAATACCCTGTTGTAGTGAAGGAGAGGATGTCAGATTTTTACTTAGTCTGTGGAGCTTGTTTGCCAACTCTGGGCTACAAAAACATTAAGACTGCTGTGCTGTTTAGTTTCCCATTGTAGACTATTAAGTTGGCATATTTGAATTTTACTTTTAGTTTCTGTAAACTTGGGCAGTGTACGGTGACCCTCAAGAGCTGGGTTTGCTTTGAGAGTGCTGATAAAACCATTTTGTCAGCCTGCTAAACTCATGGGGCATGAATTCATCAGGTGAAAGCCACTAGACAAGGATTTCTGGCTGCTACTTGTGTCTTCCTAACTCCCCCTGCATTACCTGCTTTACCTGACACCTTACATCCTTAACACTTAACAATTTATGGTTAAGAAGAGTCAAGCTACAGTTAGTCTGATCACCTATGGACTGAGGCCAGGGAACCACTTTCCTGCAAAGCCAGTCCACAGGACACTGTAGCAGAAGAAATGGATGGGGACTGGGTTAGAAGATGCCCAAGATTCTGTTTCTGACCACACATGTGTGCCCTGAGGCAAATTCCTGCACCTCATGAACCTCAGTTTCCTCTTCTGATAAAGGAGAAGCGTGGCCCAGTGCTGACTCAGGCCCCTGTGATAATCAGGTTCTTTGATACTTCGGCAAAATGAAAATTATGCAAGTTTATAAGCAACAATAATAGAAAGTCAAGTGATATAATTTCATGTTTTGAAAGAAAATTATCACGCTATATAATTTCATTTATTAATGTTCAAAAATTACAAAAATTATCAATGTGATAGAAGAAAAAAAGGTGGTTTTCTTTTGGAGGGAGAAGAGACTGGGCTTGGGTGCTATGAGGCAGCTTTCCAGGGTGCTGGAAATGGTCCTTAATGTTCTTAGAGTTACTACAATGGTGGAAAGTTAATTTGCTTGCCTTTGAGCTCACTGGCTAGTACATCATAAAATTCCCCCACCCCCACAAAAAAGACAAAACTAACAGGCAACTGAAAATCAGTTGGAGACATTCAGCAGGGGAGGGGGAGAGAGAGGGCTTAGAACAGGTGGGAAGAGCACAGGAGGTTATGGTGATGGTTCATGGGTAACTTGGTGGTGGGAAGTTTATGGGGACTACACCTGAGTGGAGAAAGCAAACTACAGAAGTGAATATTGAACTATATATAAAAATAAAATATCAATTCTTACTTTAAAAAATGTTTTTCTCTAGGAAGGAAGGCAGGGAGGAAAGAAGGAAAGAGAAAGCGAGGAGAGAGAGACACATATACACATACACTGAGACATGGAGAGTGACTGAAACTGTCTTGTGATCTGCTATTCCTGTCAGCATTTCCCAAAATGTCTTTCTGGAACATTAGACTCTCCACGGTCACATGACTGTCATTGGAGATTTTCCTAAGAAGGGGTATGGGAAAGATTGAGTTATACAAAGAAAGCAAATAATTTATTGTGAAACTTTTCAAAGACTTTCATGGGTATCGTAGCCCTTTAGGAAGGCATTCAAAAGCAGCATTTCCTACACTTATTTGATTATAGACCTTCTTTTGGTTGTATTAAAATATCCCTCAGGACTACTGCCCTTCAGGCCCCAGTTTAAGGAACTTTATGTGGAACATGGGCAGGAGCCATCAGTAGTTCTCCTTGTAACTCTTGACCACATGCCATGATGGCTTAAATACAAGAATACACTGAATCGGTAAAGAATGCCTTTCAATGATTTCAAATCTATTGTTAGAATATTTTTTTTTTAAAGATTTATTTATTTATGCATACAAGCACTGGGGCACAGGCCAGAGGTGTGGGGGGGTGAGAGGATTCACCACAGAGAGCGGGAAGCA
>JAGFMF010011428.1:4685345-4696814 GCA_019455555.1 Galemys pyrenaicus
CTGGCCGGCAGCAGGGATCGAACTCGTGCTGCAGTGGCTGCGATTTGCTTCGTAGTGCGTTGCTTAACCCACTGCGCCACCAGGGGAGGCCCTATTGTTAGAATATTTTAAGACAGCTTTTGTTGCAAATAAATAATACAGTTACTGAAAATTCCAGACAAATCAGTTGTTAGAAACATGGTTCTCCTGGAAATAAACATGGTCAGATAGTTGTCAATGACAGACAGTTGTTAACAGCCTACCCCAGGGGAAAGTATGTCCCACGAGTGTCTCAAACACCACGATCCACTATGATCACACAGAAACTGAGTTAGTATTAACTTTTGTATGTAATGTAACTGGACTGGTTTGTCATCTCAGATTAACTGTAGACTTTTTTTTCTTTTTGGAACAGGATAAAAAATGTCGGTACTTACTTCTCCAAGAGGAAAGGTAGAAGTGGTTCATTGCCGAAGAACAGAATCACAGGATATTTTTTGTATCGAAAACCTCATTAGAAAATTTACCCAGAAGCTGTTTGGGAGACTTAATATCATCTATCTTCTGTAAGTACATAGCTGAGTAAGCTAAAGAAAGTCTATCGGTTTTATTACATACTAGGAAGGGAGTCCCCAGCCTTTGTTCTTATGGGGCATACAGCAAGGAAATGGGCACCCTACTGAGTGACCCAACTGTTAGTTCTCACAACAACATGCAAATTAAATGGTTTCTCATGGGTTTCGAATTGAGATGAAGTCTCAACTGTCCCACCCACAAGTGGAGTTTTATGGGACAAATTAAATTATTTCCTAAATAGTTTTGTGAATTTATTTTCTGTCAGGCTCTCTGCTTTGCCAACATTATCTTATTTAATACTCTTGACAATTCTCTGAGGTATCTACTATCATGTGTATTTTACAGATGAAAAAATGGAGGCCTGCCCACAATCAGTAAGTGGTAAAACCTGAATTTTCTCTTAAGTACCACTGTTAGCGTGTTCTAAACTTCAAAATATGCATAGATTCCTTCTTGAAAGGTCTTTTTTTCCCCCCTGTCATGTTTTTTTGACCCTAGAAATATTCTATCCTTTGTTCCTCGTTTGTATTGAAAAACATAACAGATAACTCAGTTATTTTGGATTTCTTAAACCTTCATAGTATACAAGTATAGTGTTCAAACTAAAGCCAGTCTAAGACATTAAAATTTTTAGTTTCTGACCACCACATTGATGAGTGCAATGTAAATTGTGATACACTGGGGAGTAGTAGGACAATATATATAAAATGCTTTAAATATATATATACCAATGAAATACTTTCCTTTTTTGGTATTATGGTGAATTAAAAACTAATGATATTGTCTGGATGAAAACAACATGGCACATATAAACAAATGTGAAAATCAAGGATCATGCACAGAACATTATCAAAATGAAATCCAAAACTTTCAGAGAATAGCAGGATTACTTTCTCAGGGTGCGTTTTTTGCCACATTCTAGAAAGTTCATGCTTCTTTTTTTGACAGTTTTGCAAAATCAGAAGATAAATACACTCTTCACTTAAGGAAGAAAGTACTATTTCCCTTTTTACAAAACTGGCTTGTTCATTTGAAATGAATATAATATAAACTCACTGAGTGAAAATAGCTTGTTTCAATCTTAACATAGAGTGAGGGGGAATGAAATCTTTTCCCGAGAATTTATAAATATTGTTGATATGAGGTTTGTATTACTTACCTGTGCGATCCTTAGAAGCTTCAAAACTTCCTCTCAACAAGTGCATTTTTAGATAAGCAAAAAATGAGTTAGTTTACTAATAGACTGAATAAAGAAAATAAAGGGAAAGAATTTGATTAAAAGTCATCACACATTAGTATTTCCAGTAGACAAAATGAAATAAATGTGAATCAGGTCTGAAGGGACTTACATAAGTGAAGTTCCAAGGTAAAAGGATCACAGTAAATAAATAAAAATCACAAATATACAAGGAAACATACACCATTTGTGCAAATCAATAACAAAAATATACAGCAGAATTAGACCTTTAAAAACTTCAGATTTTAAGTTAGACATATAAAATATAGTTGAAATTAGATGTATAAAATATAGTTGAAATTAAAAGTTCAGTGTATGAGTTAAGTACCATAATAAACACAAGTTGAAGATAGAGTAGTGAGCTGTATTATCAATACTAATAAATTATTCAGAATTCAGCATGGAAACAGAGATAAAATATGTGAATAGAACATTTAACAATTAGAACTAATCATATTTCTAGAAGGAGATAATAGGAAGTGGATAAAAAGCCTACTCAGTATGATACGAAGGAAAGTGGTGATAGTAAGAATAGGAAGCACAAGCTTTCTGGGATGTGGCAAAAATCCTCTCTGAGGAAGTGGCATTGGTTCCTGCTATTCTGAAGTTTCTGATTTCATATAAATAATGTTTTCTGTATAGAATTCTGGAAGGAGATAATGAAAGAGTCAATATTTGAAGAAGTGATGATGCAGAACAATCTAGAATTGCTTATCTCTTAGCTCCAGAAAAGCCAACAAATCCCAAACAAGGTAAATACACAGAAAAATCTGTAACTAAGTACATTATAATAAGACAGCAAAACACCAAATTAGAGAAGATCTGAAAAGTAACCAGAGCAAAAAGGCAAATTACCTGCAAAGAATTAAAGATTAGACTGATAAATAATTTCTCACTAGCATAATGTTAGTCAGAAGATAGTGAACTATGTTCGATATTGGAGAGAAAATGACTTAATGTTTAATAATTCCTAGTGAGTGATACAATTTTTAATACCTAGGGGAAAATGAACACATTTTCAGATTGAGTTAATAGACTAATACTTTCTGAATAAAGGAAATTCCTCAGAACATATTCTACGCAGCAGGAAGACGCAGATGGAAAGGTTAAGATACAAAGATGAAAGTAAAAAAAAAAATATTACCAAAGAGGGCCTCCCTGGTGGCGCTGCAGGTTGAGTGCCGCACTGTGAAGCATCTGCTGCACAGCAGCACGAGTTCAATCCCTGGCCAGGGAGGGGACCCACATGGCACAGCAGACCTCTCCTGCCTTGCCCGCTGCTCCCCTCAGCAGTGTATTTCTGTATCTGCTTGTTCTGCTCCCGACTATACCTCTGGTGAATCTTCTTACCTCCCTCACTCTGGCTGTACCCCAGACCTTGTATGCGTAAATAAATAAATATTAAAAAAATATTAGCAAAGTGGTAAATCTAAGAAAAAATCTAGTATGTAAAATAGTAGCAACCGCTGTTAATATAGATGTTAATTATAAATAGTAATTTAAGATAAAATAGTACTTAGATAAGTACAAAATGGCATGTAATTGGGAGGCACATAATTCGATTTAAAGGACTCTTATTATTTAAAGAAAATGTGGTAGCAAATATGTAAAGGTACCTTCCCCCACTCCATTTATCACATACCCTGGCATTTATGTCCAGGTATAGTCCCTTCTCACTGAATCAGGCCTGGCCCTATGTAGCCAATAGAAACCAGCAGAAGTGACATTGAATGACCTCAAGTGTAGGTCATATAAATCTTGTACTTTTGCTGGGGCTCTTGGACTGTTCTCTCTCACTAACACAGTTGCCGTATTATTAAACATTAAGTCACATGGTCACATGCAATTGCTTTGATAACTTCGGCTGAATTCCCAGCCAATAGCCAGCATCAAATGCTGCTAGTGAACCAATTTAGATATTGATTATTCAGATAACTCCAGTCATAGCCATCATTTGACTGCCATCGCTTGAGGGGATCCAAGTAAAAACTGCTTAGTTGAGCCCAGTCAACACACAGAACCATAAAATATAATATTAAATCCACTAAAATTTGGGATGGTGTTTGCTGCACATCAGTTGATAACTAGAGCAGAAGGAAAAGACTTTGTTAAGAATATATGGTAATTGACTATGATCATTATAAGGGTAGCACAGGGGTTACAACTTCTGCTCTATAGAGGAAAAAATGGAAGAAGAAATTTAAAACAAATCCTGAATTTTAAAAGCAAGAAGAAGAAGAAAAATATAATATTTATTAAATTCATATAATAGGAAGATAGAAAAAAATGTTTAGCTATATCAGTAATCACAGTAAATGTACTTGGAAAATATTATTCAACTAAAAGAAATTGAGTAGATTGGCTGAAAACAGAAAAATGCAACCCCCCACATTTTATATGTGAGACATACCTAAAGTATTAAGGGAAGATTAAAAGTCAAAAATAATGGGGGGAAAAGTATGCCTACCAAAATCTTATTAAAATGGTTCATGTTGCTGTATGAATGGCAGAAAAAAATATGCTTTAGGGCAAAAAGGATCGGTACAGATTAAGAAGGTTACTATATAGTAATAAAAAGTTAGGAGGTATGGCAATTTTATACTTTATTGCTCATGCAGTCACAATTTATATAAAGTAAAAATCGTAGAACCAAAAGATAAAGTAGACAAGCCTAATTGGAGATTTTCATATGGTTTTCTTGAATGGGAGATTGAGCAAACTGAAAGTTAAATATAAAAGATTTCAACATGAACACAATTTAATAATTTGGTCTAGTGGACATAGTGTGTGCAATATTGTACCCAATATTAGAGAATACATAATTTTTCAAGTATACATGGAAATATGTATAATTGACTTCCTCTTAGGTCATCAAGCCTAAGTGTTTAAAATCATATATAACACATTCTTTGACCACTGAGCAATGGGGTTAGTACTCAGTAGCCAAAAGATAATTAATAAACAATCATATTTAAATATTTTAAAGTGCAAATATAAATGAAATTTAAAAACAAATCATGGGTCAATAAAGAAAAATGAAAACTGGAATACACTGAATTGAATGAAGATGTCTTAATTCATATATTAGCTGTATTTATATATATGTAAATATAAACACATATGTGAGGCATGTGAGACATTTGGGTTCTCGCTCCCAGGTACCAATGCTGTACCAGCATGAGAATGAGTGCCATTTCCAGTTTTGAAACTGGGGTCCCTCTCCTGCCTCATTAAGTCCCAGCTGTGCCCAGAAGCCATCAATTTTATGCCACTGGGAACCTTGTGCCACCAGGTAGAAAATCTGGTTACTTTGCTAGAGAGAGAACATGGAGAAACAACATGGAGAGGCCATATCATGGAGAGAATTGGGGGTCCCAGCTCATAGCAAGAAGCAAGGCCCTAGCTTAGCTGTTCATCAACTACTGGTCTGAGGCACAAGACCAGAGAGTGAAATATCTGTCTTTGTTTACTACAGCATGTGTCTCTGATGTTTACTGAATGAAATCCTAACTTATAGAATCATGGCCATATCTATAGAATCATGAAACTGGCGGAGGCAGCAACTAGATTTGGATGAGTTTGATATGTAGAAATTGCTGAACAAAACAGCTGGTCTTCAAGGAAACTTACAACCTTAATTGCTTACAGTAGAAGAGATGACCGGCCTGAGATTGATGTTCTGATTTTACCCCTAAGTTAGAAAAAAAAGCAGTAAAATCAACTCAAAAAACAAACAAAAACCAAAAACAGAAATAAATAAGGGTTAAGAGAAAATTATCTCATCTCGCATATCTATTAATGAAATAGAAAACATTCAGTAGAAGATTACTGAATTCTAAAGTTGGTTCTTTAAAAAGGCTAAAAATAGGATAAACTTTTGACAAGAAAAATGGCTATCAAGTAAAAAATAGTCTGAAAAGGGCATAAATGCAGATGTTGTCTTGAAGGAGGTGATAAAAGAATATTGAGATTTGCAGTTCCTTGGGACTAGTTGTATTTCAGAATGCAGAATTTTCAAAGTTAATTCTGTGCATTTACCAAGTACTACATCAACAATGTTTGGGATGGCTCCTGATAAAACCACACAATATTTCTTTGGTAAAAGTGTAGAATATTTTCTAAATGGAATAAACACTTTTGAATAACCCCATATCGCTTTCTGGCTGATTTTACTACCCTCTGAACTCTAAGATAAAGTTCTGGTTTCCAGGGCTTTTTGGATTTTGTAAAGATTAGAGAATTGTATAAAAAAAAAAAAACTATGCCAAAACTTTTGTAAAATTGAAAAGGATAAATTTCTAGACAATACAGTTTCTTAAAGTTACTAAAAAATGTTACAGAAACCCATTAAAGAAATTGAATCAGTAATTTTAAATACTCCCACCGATAAAATAGACCCAGCTGTCTTTACAAACCAGTTGTACCAAAAATTTAAGGCTTAGGTTTATCTCAACTGAATGAAACTTCCTTCAAGCAGAATAATAAAAAATGCTCCTTTATGTAAATAAATTATAAATGCACAACTTGTTGACAAATGTGTAGTTCTGATTGGTTCTTCTTTGGGAAGAAGGGTGTCACAGTTTACCTGAGCAGGAGGGTGGATGATTAGGCTGTCCAAGTGACCACCATTTCTTCCTCTGCCTCCAGGGGAGGATAATGTGGGAGGGGAGTAGTGGGAATTAAAATGGGGTCCTTGTAACCAAAAGGACTGCAACCTGCCTTAGAAGCTAGTATATTTCCAGAAGTAAAAGCAAAGTTAAATTTCCTTTACTATCCTGCGTCTGCCCAAATAACTTGCCATTAACAGCCCTGTCATCTTTCATTTTTCTTATTAGGCAGCGCCTGTCCCCTGAGCAGGCCAATCTTGATTTACAGGCATTTCTGAAACTGGTAGCTTCTAGTTAACTCAGTTTCATTTTATTGATGGCTCCCTCAGTTGCAGCAATGCATAAATAAATAAAACTGATGTTACCTAAAAATCCTGCTGAATTTTAGGGAGAAAATGAGCAGTTCAGGCACAGGAGCTGAGTAGGAAAAGAACTAATAAAAGATTTGGTCACTTCCAGATGTCACAGTGTGGCGTGTGTAGTGTGGGTGGAGGAGATGCAAACCACAGCCAGCTGCGTTCAGTGTGCAGTGGACACAAAGGGAACTCTGAGTTCTGTTTCATTCATGCTGCTTAACAAAGCAGAAAATGGGGACACTGTTTCACCAAGATTTCCATCAAGTATAGTTAAGTAAAATGAGTTTTGGCTGCACTTGGAAAATTCCCTAAATCAATTGAATAAATGAGACATTACTCTAATGAAAAGGACTGATTTCTATTGAGGGATAACATCTTTTAGCTTGAACATATTCTGTGTGAAATATATATGTGTGCATATATATATAGTTTAAAATGCATTTAAAAAGAAATAATATGTTACATGTATAGATTTTTTAATGATTTTTAACTGAAGCAACATTGCATTATAACTTTATATAAGGTGATAGACTATGTGCTTCAGATGTGCTTCATTATAAGTCAACATCTGTATACTACATAAGTTTACCCATAAAAGTTCAGTTCTGTCCTTCACCATGTAGTTGATCCCTTTTACCAGATTTACTTACCCTCACTTCATTCCTCCCTTCTGGTAACCACAAATTTGGTTTTATTACCTAAATGTTTGTTTTTGTTTTATTTAGTTCATTCAATTGTTGATTACTCTATACTACCTATAAATGAAATCATATGGTGTTTTTCTTCTCTGTCTGATGTGATATTATATTTAAATGTGTTTGTGTGTGTGTGTGTGTGTGTAGAATGGGACTTCTTTGGTTTGAATTTGGCTTATTACAGCACTTAATTTAAAATCCAGCTTTTGAAAACATCCTTCTCCCTCTACCTCCCTTTTCCTCCTCTCTCTTCTTTGCTCCCATAATGATTTTTTATCTGTCTTATAGAGATAGATACCCTTATCTAATGGCTATGAGGTAGTAAGAAGTAGAAATTATACAGCAAAAGGATAATGCTGTGAAAGTTACTTCTTGTACGCAGTCATTTGGAAATTGTCCTGTATTTTCCCACTGAAACAAAGTTGTCTGTGGCTGGCTTCCCAGACCAACCCACAAAAGTCTGTTTAATCAATAATGTCTGTGCAGTATAGTACTATGCTAATTGTACTATAGAACCCAACAACCGTCCTAGGTTCCCACGGATAAATGCATTTTAAGAGTAAATTGGGATTCCAGGAATACATTTCCCATGCTTTCCTGAGGGGATGGTGGCTGCCCTGTCCTAGCTCTTGCCTACTTCCTCTACCACCACCATTGTCTCAGTCATTGATGTTGGGGGGTGGTCTGGGAGGGGGGTGTCCTGTGTCCCAGAACTTTCTCATCTGAATTAGAGTGAGGCTCTTATTATGAAGTCTGGGACAGAAGAGCCTATAGGACCAGGAGCTGGAGATAGTGGAATGAAGGTGGAATGAGAGGCAGGGGCTTCAGTAAACCAGCCAGGAGAAGGTGTGGGGTGCTGCATGCCACTTTTTCATGCTCCTGCTAATGAATATTGTATTCACAGACCCAGGGCAGTCTGCTGTAGTGCTTGCCTGGGGCCCTTGGGCCAGGTACCCCTGGTGGAGGCCCTCATGACGGGTATGGCCTCTTATGAAGGGGACGGTGGCTATAGATACTGGGATGGCTATCCCCGGCACAGTGTTCCCCCCCCAATTTCCTTAGCTCTGGTAGTTCCCAAGGTGATTTGATTTAATAACAATAAGGAACAATTTTTGTTTCAAGTGTTGCACTTTTATTTTTAGAGTTACTTTCTATTCATAGCAAGGAACTCTAAGTTTTCTGTTTATGACATAGTGATGTAAATTTCTTATTACAATACTTAAGCCAAAGTAAACTGATGAAGAAAAAGTACATATAGTTCATGTGTGAGAGAGAATTTCTTGATGATCAGCTCTAGCAAAATGATGCGCTATCAAGTGAGAAAAAGCAAGTTACAAATACTATGGGTTGTTTGATTCCATTTAGAAAGACACACAGTTCATTTCAGTGTATATCTACCCTCAGCACAAGATAAGTTTGGAAAGAGAGACACCGAAATGTTGACAGGAATTGGTGATTAGTGGAAAGTGGTAGTAATTTTTAAAATTTATTCTGACTTGTGAGTATTTTCCAATTTTTACACTGGTGATACATTGCCTTGCAATAAATATACAACTGGAAAGCACATGTAACATGCTTTCTAATCTCCCCACTGTCTCTTTCCCCTCAGTTATGTACTATCTTCTTTCCTTGTCCCTTTAATAGAATTATGGGTAACTTCTGCCTTCTTTGTTCTTTGAAGGAACATTTAAATCTTTTTTCTCAATTTAAGATTATCAGCCAAGAGAAAGCTGCATCTCAATTTAAATATATACAAATGATTCTCTGTGTAGTTGACAATGTGCTCTCTCTAAGTCATAACTCTCGCTGTCATGGTGGCCCTATAACAGCGTAGCAGTTAGGAGGGACTATCAAGATATCCCTTTGGAGTAGCCACCAGAGTAAGAGTTGGAAAACCTCTTCCTTGTTTCTGTTAACACACTGGGCTGCTATAGCTTAAACAAGACCCCTTAGGGTTTCTATTTCTGCAGCTGCGTCAGGTGATAAGATTAATTAACCTGGGGCTTCCCTGGTAGTGCAGGGGGTTAAGTTGTAGCAGTATGAAGCATCCGCAGCCACTGCAGCATGAGTTCGATCCTGGGCAGGGTGGTGACCTACATGGCGCAGCAGACCTCTCTTGTCTTGCTTGCTGCTCCTCTCAGCAGTGTACTTCAGTCAATCTGCCTGCTCTGTATCTGGTGAATCCTTTCACCCCCTACCCCCCCCCCCACACACACACACCTCTGGTCTGTTCCCCAGCTCTTGTATACATACATAAATAAATCTTTTAAAAATAATAAAATTCAATTAAAAAAAAAGATTTAATTAACCCAAGGACATGGACTTAGGGATTGTGGAAGTTGATTAAGAATGCTGACAGTGTAGAGTTAAACTCTTAGCTTTGTTGATGAGCAAGGTGACCAACTCATCGCTGCTTGCCCAGGACTTTTCTGATTTTAGCACTAACAGTGCCCATGACCTAGCATCTGCTCTGTCCCAGGGAAACAGGCACAGTAGTTTCTTTTTCTACCCTAATGCTCTGAGTTTGGCAAACACTGTGGAATTTGCAACATGAAGAGGATAAGGAAAACTTTGTAGTCAAATGATTTTCCCAGCCAGTCTCTAAGGGAAGTATATCAGATATTTAAGATCATAAATAGGACACCATTCTATTCAAATGTAATTTTCAATACAAATTTAATTGATAGCACCAGGAATCCTGAAGGGTCTGTTCCCAGGGTTGTCGTCACATTGGTCCCACCTCATCTACAGATTATCATACTTTATGCAGAGATTGTTGAGCTCCAGGAGCCAAAGGAGGGAGAAAGTGATATATTCTCTTCCCATTTTTCATAATCTGATTCATATGTGCAATTTTAATCACTTCCACAGGGAAAAGGCAAACCTTGCTGTGACCCTCCATAATGATAGGGAAGAGATCATGGCCCAGGCCACCTTCATGGACTATCCCAACTGGAATGTTGCCAAGCAGGACACCTGGGTGTCTCTGATGCGAGAGCTCGACAGTGAAATCCCTTGCACAGTAAGCAGTCACCACCATGGTCTTATGTTTGTACGTGTGTCTTCAGTTGTTAGACTGAGCAGTATAACATAAAGTTTATGACCATCCTGCTGCTTAAAAATTCCTCCTGGTGGGAGGAATGGGGGGGGTCCAAGCGAGGGAATCCACAGGATATAAAAAGTGTGGGTGGCGGGACAGGGGAAAGCCAGAGAAGTCAACTGTTGGTAAGACCTAGGTCACTCTGCTGGTGAGAACTGAGAGGCAGAAATTACTGGGAATGTCAACGTGTGCTTTCCAGGTCTCCACACTGTACTCTGAGTGTTGGTATCCAAAATCTTTGATATGCTGGGAGGAGGGTCCCTGCCATCTATGTATTTGCTCCCATACCGACAGCAGAGCTTCAGATTCACATTGTACTCTATAATTTTCAGATGCCTTCGTGGACTCAGGCTCATTTGATGTCTTCTAGCTGAGGACACATGACAACAGCCTGTTGACTAATGGGAGCCAACCATCAGCTCTCAGGGAGGTGGTGCCTTGGTCACTGGTGCCATGTCTGAGCTTTCCCTGGCCATGGAAAGCCACAGCCAGGCCAGTTTCTGGCCCCAGTTTCTGTAGAAATCAAGAGGGCTGTGGTTGGTATAAAGTCTTTGGGTGGTATGCTTTAATGTCATTGGATTTCAGCAGTGTTCCCAATGTTGAATGCATGAGTTTACCACCACATATGCATACAAGTACATACACACACACACACCCCAGCACGTTATTCAGTTTTTATTCAGCCATATGTTATCTGTCCTCTCTGTTCTCTACCCCAAAACCTGTATACCCAGTTATCTTTGTTAGAAAAGTTATCTCAAACTTGGAAATAGGCCAAAAGTATTCTTTCTTTATTTTTTAAAATTTATTTTCATATTATCATTTTTTTCTTTTTTTTATTAAAATATTTTAAAATTTACATATACTTGCCATTAATTGTAATCCCCATGTATTCCCCATCACCATCTCACCAGTGCAC
>JAGFMF010011428.1:4723151-4741933 GCA_019455555.1 Galemys pyrenaicus
CACCCCCCTACACCTCTGGCCTGTACCCCAGTGCTTGTATGCATAAATAAATAAATCTTTAAAAAAAAAAAAAAAGAACTGGGGTATAGGCCAGAGGTGTGGGTGGTGAGAGGATTCACCTGAGACAGAGTGGGAAACAGAACAGGAATATTGACTGAAGTACACTGCTGAGGGGAGCAGCGGGTGAGACAGGAGAGGTCTGCCACGCCATGTGGGTCACCTCCCTGCCTGGGGATTAAACTCATGTTGCAGTGGCTGTGGATGCTTCATAGTGTAGTGCTTTAACCCCTTGTGCCACCAGGGAAGCCCTCATTGTGGTTTTATTTACATTTCCCTGATGATAATTGCTGATGAACATTTTTTTATATGCTGTTGACCATCTATATGTCTTCTTTGAAGAAGTGATTATCTTCACTTCTGCCCATTTTTTGGATTGGGTTAATTTTTTTTGTTGTTGTTGCATTGTGTGAACACTTTGTAGATTTTTGATAGTTACTTGTGTGGTGTGCAAATGTTTTGTCTTATTCTGTAGAGTGTCTTTTCATTTTAATAATGGTTTCTTTGGCTGTGCATCAGTTTTTCAATTTGATGTAGCTCAATTGTTTATATTCTCTTTTGTTTTCCTTGCTTTTGTATATGTAAATTGCAAAGACACGTCTGAAGCTATGTCATCAAGTGTTTTGCTTATGTTTTCTTCTATGTATTTTATGGTTTCAGGTCTTACATTGAAGATCTTTTATCCATTTTACACTTATTACCCATTTTGAGTTGATTTTTGTGTGCAGTGTGACACAGTGTCTAGTTTAATTCTTTTGATTGTTGCTGTATAGTTTTCCCAACTCCATTTATTGAAAATGCCACATCTTTATCCATTTATTCATTGATGGACACTTGGGTTGTTTCCATATCGTGGATATTTTGATAATGCTGCTGTGTATAGGAGGTGTAGATGTCTTTTCAAGTCAGTGTTATTTCCTTTGGATATATTCTCAGAAATGGGATTCTAGGATCATAGTAGTACTTCTATTTTTTATTTTTTGAGGAATTTTCATTCTGTTTTCCATGGTGGCTGTGCCAATTTATAGCCCCATCCATTGTACACAGAGGTTTTCTTTTCTCCACACCCTCACCAGCAATTGCTGTTTCTAGTCTTTTTGATGATGGCCTTTCTAACAGTGTGCGATGATTTCTTACGTGGTTTCAGTTTTTCTCTGATGATTAGTGATGTTCATCTTCTTTTCATGTCCCTGTTGTCTACTCATATTTCTTCTTTGGAAAAATACTTGTTCAGATCCTTTGTCCATTTTAAAACTACACTATTTTTTTTGTTGTTGAGTTGTATTAGTCCTTTATATGTTTTGGATATTAATCCTTTATCAGAGACATGTTTTGCAGATTTTTTTTCCCATTCCACAGGTTGTCTTTTCATATTGTTGATGGCTTCTTTTGCTTACAGAAACGTTTTTGTTTGATGTAGTCCCACTTATTTATTTTGGCTTTTATTACTTGTGCTTAGGTGTCATACTAAAAAACAAATAATCACCAAACTATGGCAAGGAACTTTGTTCCTATGTTTTCTTGTAAGAATTTCATGGTTTCAGGTTTTACATTCATGTTTAATCTATTTCAAATCACCTTTCTTGACTGGTATAAGATAGGGGGAACATTTCATTCTTTTACAGGTGGAGACCCATTTCCCAGTGACATTTATTGAAGAGACTGTCTTTTCTATTTTTCCACTGAGTGTTCCTGATTTCCTTGTCCAGTATGTCCTTAACCCTACATGCTTAGGTTTATTTCCAAGCCCACGATTCTGTTCCAGTGGTCTACTTGTCTGTTTTCCTATCAGTGCCATACTGTTTGGTATTTATTGTAGTTAGACTCTCCTCCCACAGTGACTGGGAGGTAGGGGCCCAATATTAAGATGTTGACTGGAAAAAAATAGTATTCTTTTGGAAGCTTTGAGCGTTTTCAGGAAGACACTTTAGTGGGAACTAACATCATCAGTGGCATTGAGTTGATAGAAACTATGTTAGTGTTTGTTCAGCTCTTTATGTGCCAAGGTTGATGGCCATTTGAGAAAGGGCTCAGAGGAGCCTGGCTAGTGTTTGTTCAAGGTGTCATAACAAGAAACACAAAAACACCACTGTGTCGCCACAGAACATGTTCTTAGTTTGGGAACATGCCCTCATTGAAATTAACACCAAGAGTGGACAGTGGATATTTAGTGATTTCCCCAGTGTTGAGTTTCTGGGAAGGGGAAATGGGAAGGGGAGCACTGGAAGGTGTGAGGTAGAGAGGAGCCTTGAATAATGCTAGATTTTGGAATAAGTGAGGGGGTAACAATGCTGGGTAGGGAAGAAAGAGCATTGGGTTGTGGTAGGGATGACCAGATGATCCATGGTGTCAACCTCTGGCCCTTGAGCCAAAGATTTTTAACTATTTTTTCTTTTCAACTGTTATTCCTGATACAAATCCAAGTAAGTGTGAAAAGAGGATTTTTTAAGTGTATTGTTGTCTCAATGCAGTTTGTGATGACAGGGACTAAGTCAGCTGACCTGAGTTCATTTCATGACTTTGCTGCCAACTGTCTCTGTCATATCAAGCAAAGCATTCCATCAGCCCTTTGAGCCTTGCTCTTTTCTATCTGTGGAGTAAAGATGGTAATGTCTACTTCATGGGCTTTCTACAAAAAGTATACTCTACAAGAAGTATACAAGAAGTATATTCTACAAGAAGTTTATTTTCTACAAGCAACAAAAGTAATTTGGATAAAACCCCTTGGTTCATATGAATACTGCTCATTCAATAGACAGAGTTACTAGTAGCATCAAAGAGAAGATATTAGAAAATGAGGCAGAGAAGATGTCAAGGTAATGAAATAAAGCAAAGAAAGGACAAAGGTTAGTAGCGAAACCAGATATACTATAAACAATACGAATATGGAATACTTTAATAAGAAAAGTACTAGGAAAAGCATAAAAATATTGTAGACAAGTAAAACAGAGCGTGAAATCTAACCAAGAATATACCAAGACAAGAAGACACGGATGCTAACTATGATAGCAATGTAGAGTCAAGGGGTCGGTATCACCGCAGGTCTTGGGTCCCCTTCCCACCACTTCTTATTGGTTGCCACGGTCACGGAAAGGGTCCTGAGACTGGCGGTTTGAATGAATGTCCCCAAAACGTTAAGCAGAACTGCATTACCTTCAAACCAGCATTTCCTGCTCTATGGGAACTATAGCAATTCTCATGTAACGGTGTTTGAGAAATGGATAGACAGAGTTAAATATTCCTCATCACATTACTTTCTCATAGTTTTAATACATCACTGTGATGCTCCAGGAGGAATCATGTAGAAAGTAGTTGTTTTTAAACAGTGGAGTTCTTATGCTGAGGACAATGCAGAGAAATAGTGTTCCTTGGCACACATTTGGGAAGTGCTGTCCCCAGTTTTTTGTCCTTTGGCCCATGACTAATGCAACCCTAGATTCCACACCTGAATTTGACGAGTGTGTTCCCTTGTCAGGAATGTTATGCCTGCAGTTTTTAACATTACTTCCTCCCTTGTTTTCATTTAGGTCTCAACTCAGATGTCTTTCCTTAGAGAAATCATTCCTAATCACTTGACACTATCATCTCCGTCCTAGTTGAAATGTTTAAAATGATGTATTCATTACAGTTTTATTGTCTGTCTTTCCTATTGGAATGTAAGTTCCTTTTATCAACATGTTGCTAAATTCCTGGCATTTAGAACAGGGTCCAACACATAATAAATGCTCCACTGAAGGAACAACTGGATGGACAAACACTGAACTTAAGTTTTTCTCATAAACAGGGTAGAAGATCATGATGATCTCATGCCAATATTTATGCGCCATGATACAATTCTGAAGGAAACTTATGGTGAATACTTCCTGGCTGAACTAATAGAGGCCCAAGATGAAGAGAATCATGCTGTTGTGTGTGAGGTTAGTGATTTACCCGCCTGGGGATACACAAAAGGAGAGAAATGACAGACGTAAGTGACATTGTTCCTGGTTTTGCAGAGCACCCCTGCAGCTGCCATACCCTTTACCTTACCCTGTGTCCTTCTAGCTGTTATGCCAGACTGGCTTCCCAGCTAAGGCATCACTCTTGTTCCTAGTGTCTAGTTTTAGGTATTTAGGCTTTGGGAGCTTTAGTCTTCCTCTGTCAAAGCAGTGAGCAGGTATGAATAAATCCATGAGTCGTGAGACCATCTCTCAACCTCTACCTACCCCTGAAGACAGTCATTGGAAGAAATGATGACATGACAGAATTTTAACTAGGTGGGTTCTATCTCTGCATTTGACTCTACTGGGTTTGATAAAAGAAATCCTAATTCTGATAGCTGAACATAAGCATATTGAGGTGTCATTAGGTCTCTAAAATTAGTTTTAAAACTGCTAAAATAGGTCTTGCTGAAAAACAGTGTAATGGCATTTGCTGTCATGCCCCTTCATCTGATGTTTTTGGTGTCCTTATAAGCTGAAAATGCTGATATTGGGACATTCACGGGGTCTGCCCTGTGGCATGGAGAAATCATCTGGATTGAAAAAATTGAGCCTCACAGTGCTTTGTGGTCATTAAGAAATGTGTGGGGACTGTTCAGCTTTGGAAATGCCATCTTCTTTGTGTTACCATGTGAAATGTCAGGAAACTATTGAAAAAAAATGTTACAAAATTACTTCTTCAGCTGATGCGAACACAGAATCCTGGAATCTACCCTCCGTGTGCTGATAGAGTAGGTTCAGAGAGGGACTTGAAGATCAGCATTTCTTACTCGTTCCCAGGTGAAACTGGTGCCACAGTGTTTGAGAACTCTGTTTTACAGGAGTGACGCTTCCCTCTGAACGGTTTGTTACTGATAAACTCATAAGGGAAGACTTTGGATGATCGTTTCAGAAATTGAGAGAAGGAAGCAATTCAGATGTGAGCTAAGATGTCTTCCTTTTATCAGATGAGAAATACAGAGACTGTTTTTTATAAAAGGCTTTAAAAAAGGTTTATATAAATGTGAGATGAGTTTTTTTGACAACTAATCTTATTTTGAGTGAATTCTTGTACTTATCTTTTGTATATCATAATTAATAAGCATATTCAGTAGATAGAACCCTTGGGTGCTCAGCCCTATACCTGATTATTTCATTGATATACTCCTAAGGTTTAGAAAAGTCATCACAAATTTTTTTTCCCCAAAGGGATATTTGGCCTTTATTTCAAAAGAAATGCTTTGTGCCTGATACTGCAAAGCATTAGAAGATGGGAATTTAGAATTTTTTACTTCTAGGATAATTTTTGAAGGATTAATCATTCTTTATAAACTCACTTCTCATAATTTGACACAACTATAGGAGATAAAGAATATAATTTTTCTTTAACAACTTAGAATGAAAAATTCTTTCATTCTGATGGCATGATCAGTTTACAGCTTTTTCTATATCAGAAGTTCTCAAGCTTCTTGTGTAGGAGAATCACCCAGGAGGCTTTTAGACTATGCCTGTACCAAGGAACTTGTGTCTAGAAATGATATAGCAATAAAGAGGCAAAAATCCAAAGAAAATGTGGGCAAAGGATTTGAAAAGAAATTTATCAAAACAGATTTATAGATTGACAATAGCCACACTGAAAATGCAGATTTAAACTCACTTTACACTTCCTGGGATAGTTACAATAAAAGAGGACAAAAACCAAATGTTGACAAGGATGTGGAGAAATTTGCACCCTCATACATTGCTGATGAGATTATAAAATAATGCAGACATTAAGGTAAACAATCTAAGATTTCCTTCGAAACTTAAGCATAGAATTGCCATTTGACCTAGCAATTCCACTCCTAGAGTTGAAAACGTTTGTCCAGTAATTTGGTATGGATGAGTTGGAGTGGGGCTTATTCATTTTTGTGAAACCCCAATATTCTTCCTCTCTGGGGTTTGGGATGAGAGACTTGGCATTCCCTGTGTTCTCAGTGTATCACACTAGGTAAGCACCAGTCCTGGGGGAGTAAAAAGGGGGTGCAGCTCAGAATGCCTGTTCTCTACTGTTGTATTTAGCAGTGATCCAGCCTGTGTGGAACACTGCACCTCTCCCACAAGGTTTTACCCTCTTTCAAGGGAGTGTGCCTCTCTGCAACTTATACTCCCCATAGGGCCCCTGGCTAAACTTGCAGCTTTGTCACTTGTATCCCCTACTACACACCATCACCTCCAGGTTCCTCTCTCTACTCACCTCCTATTCTATGTATGAGTCTTTTTGGTGTCAAACCTACTGAAGTCTGCACTGGTGTCTGCTGTCTAAGGGATAATCAGTCCCACTATTATCCATGAGACTCTCTCTTCAAACAATGGCCCTCCTACTTTCTGCTGCAATGACTACAGCTAGTGGCAGCCAGTCCTTGCTATGACCTTTGCTGGGTCCTGTTGCATCTGCACCCCTTGGCAGGGCCTGCTTCACTGCTTGGCAGGGCCTACAGTGTCTGGGTACCTTCCAGTTCCCTCCACAGGGATCACTGTGGTCTTCCAGGACCTACTGTGATGAGGACTGCTTCCAGGTCCTGTTTTGGAGCTCTCTGAGGGCCAGAGGCTACTATAAGCAGTGCTCCTTCTAGTTTTTCTCTGAGGGGCACTGGTGTCTTAGGGCCTGCTTTAATGGGTCTTTTTCCAGGTCTTGCTCCAGGGCTCAGTGGCATCTTCAGTAGCCTTCTCCAGCAGGGTTGCTACCAGGTTTTATCCTGGGACTAGCTAGGGTCTGCTGGGGCCTACCATGATAGGGCCAACTTGTCAGTTCTGGTTTGTTTATTTGTGGGACTTGCCTGGCTTCTGGAGCTCACCTCACATTCTGGGCAACCTGCTTGGTTATTCCACTGCTTACTGGAACCCCCATTCTCTGGACAATGCTTCTAGTGTGTTCTGTAATCATCTGTTTTTCCTCTAGGAGTTATTCTACTGCAATCTATCTATGAGTATATGGAGGATGTGAGCCTGTTTTCTTCACTCTGCTTCCTTCTTTGCACTCTCCAGCTACAGTTATTTCTAATACTCTTATCCTCTAACCTTTGTAATAGACTTAAGTGTTCAACACTAACCATATTACAGTGTAAAGAATATTCTGAATTTGAATATACATAATACTTGTATTTACCATTGCATTGTATATATTCATGTTTTCTAATTAGAATCTTTTTATTTCAGTTGAAGAACTATTTTTGGCATTTATTATAAAAGGCAGGTTTAATGGTGATGAACTCTATACTTTTGTTCATCTGGTAAAACCTTCATCCTTTTTTTTGTTGTTGTTAAATGTTATTTCTTCTTGTTGACTCTTTTTTTAAAAAAAAAGATTTATTTATTTATGCATACAAGAGCTGGGGTACAGGTCAGAGTCCAAGGAGGTGAGAGGACTCACCAGAGACAGAGTGGGGAGCAGAACAGGCAGACTGACCAAAACACACTGCTGAGGGTAGCAGCAGGCAAGGCAGGAGAGGTCTGCTGCGCCATGTGGGCCCCCTCCCTGGCTGGCAGCAGGGATTGAACTCGTGCTGCAGTGGATGCAGTTTGCTTCATAGTGCGCCACTTAATCCACTGTGCCACCAGGGAGGCCCCCATCCCTTTTTTTTTTTTTTTTTACATTTTGAAAAAGGTTTATCAGGAAAGGAGAAAGAAAGAGAGCGGCACCTAGATGGTCACACGTGGGCAGGATTGCCCCCCCTCATTTTTTGAAGTGAGCATTCTCTTGTTGTTTTTGTGATTCTGCCTTTGTCTTTAATTTTTAGCAATTTTATTATATTACCTTGTGGAGGGGGTCTATTTTATTTGGTTATCTATGAAAATCAAGATCTTGGATATCCAAATAATTAAAAAAAAAAAAGATCTTGGATATCCAAATATCTCTCCTGATGTGGACTTCTTAGCCATTACTTCTTCAGTAAACTTTCTGCCCCCTTCTTTTGTTTCTTGTTTTATGGCTTCGATGATATATAAGTTGTTCCTTTTGATAGCTCTTAGATCATAACGGCTTTCTCTCTTTTTCATTCTTTTTTTCTCCTATAATTTGATAATTTAAGAGTTCCTGTTTTCAATCTCTCTTGTTATTTTTTCTTCTTGATCAATCTGCTGTCACTGCTCTCTGTTGTATTTTTCATTTCATTCATTGTTTTTCAGCTTCAGAATTTGTTTCATTCTTATTTTATGATTTCAGTTGCCTTGTTAAACTTTTCATTTTGTTCATTATTTTCCTGATTCCATTGAATTGTATTTCTGTGCTATCTTGTAGTTCATTAAGTTTCCTTAGTGTGTCTATTTTGAATTTTTTTATCTAGTAGACTTGAGATTTCCAGGTAATTTCATGTTAAATTACTAGAAGGTTATAGTGATCCAATGGTGGTGTCATTTTTAAGATGTACTTTGGAGATTTGTGTTGCTCTGTTCACATTTGAAGTAGCAGTTACCTCGTCTTGTTTTTACTGTCTTTGGAGGAGAGACTTTGCTGTCTTTTCATCAGCCTTCCTAGAGATTCTGAGGTTTTCTCAGACCTTCTATGGATAGTGTGCTCTAAGTCTTGCTTTCTCTTCTTATAGATTTATTAACCTTATTTTCATTCCATGAATTCTGCAAAACACCAGACTGAGTGCTGATAGCCTCTCTCTGTTTACTCAAAGGTGGAACTACGGCCCAAATTGGTGGTCTCTCCTTGGCCCTCTGATTCAGTTGATTTTCTGCATATGTGCACTAGCCACTGCCAAAGACTACTTGCATGACTGTTGGGAGTATTCATGGAATCTGGCAATGGGGTAGTGTGGTACGTGGGTGAGGAAATGGAGAGCTATGGATGACTATGTGTCGGCTAGAGCCATTCATGGGTGTGGCATTCTCAGAGCTTCAGGGTGGGCTTATTCAATGAATGGATGCAATCTATGATCGGTGCAGTCCCTTTTATGTCCTCCAAGAGTCCTATCAGTTGCTCTCCCAGATCATTTCATCACATCCAGTCATGCGGATCCCAGTTTAGTACTCTAGATGGAACGAGAGAAATAAGTCCAATTGGCAGTCCAACTTGAGAACCTGGGTACTCTTTTCAATACATGTATTCTCTCAGGATAAACCATGAGCCAAGGAAGATATTCCTTAACCTTAGCTGTTCTTTGGTAGATGAGTATTCTGGGTAAACATCACATATCAACTCCAGTGCATCCAAACTTGTGTCTTTTTCCCTGTGGAATGTTAGGACTTAACCTCTGGCACGTTGAACTTCCACGTAGGTTCTTTCCTATGTGAATGCTTATCTTAGTCATTAATCTCCAGGGGCTCCCATACCTCAGCCAAAAGGAACTGGATTTAGTTTACAGACCACTGTAGGGTCTACACCCAGGACCAAGATCTGTCTTCCTGTTTCCTGATGCATGATATAAGGTACTGAACCCAATAGTCCCTTAAAAGCACTTTTATTTACAAATGGTTGTTGAATGTTTCTAATTAAACTGGGAGACAAAAAATATGTACATCTTAGGCTGCCATGCTGCTGATGTCACTGTGGAGAACAAGGTGCTAGTTTCAAATGAAATCTCTTCAGTTAGTGCTTGTGAAGAACAACTGCAGTGACTACTAAGGATGTCTGGCCTTCAGACATCCACGTCTCAACCTTCACAGACTCAGCCCTACTCAGACCCTTTGGTGTCTAAAAGACAGGTGGAGACCAGCCCAATCTCTAAGCCCACTCACCTTCAATATCAGATGCTCTGTGTTTTGTGGGTATGATGCTGTGTACTTCAGTCTTCAGGTGGGAGGACCCGGGCGTGGGTCTCCAGGGTGCACCATGACATACTGTATCTTAAACCTTTTCAGTTTTAAAATCAGTGCTTTTACTACCCCCTCCCCCCCGCCCTGCCTCCTGGGACCCTTCTCCCAACCACCTGGATTTCCGAAGGTGGTTGTTTTAGGCAGTGGTGTGCTGAGTCAACTTGCTCTGGCTCATGAGAACCAATTGTTAAATCTTTAGAAACCTAGTAAGCTGGCTGTTAAACAAGTAGATTATATAAGTTTACACTATCATAATTTATACTAAAAATAATATTAATAAACATATTACTTCCAATTTTTTACTGTAATTTATGCTTTTGAGGTTATTTATGCCTGTGGTCTCTGAACAGAGGAAACTCTGTAATGGTGGCTATTGGGAATCTCTTTCCAGCTCCCTGTTCAGTGACCTCACACTGGTAGCTTAGACTTAGCCACAGTTGGAGTATTTATACCATCAACATTGGCAAATGATCCAACTCAGGGTTTTTTTTTTGCCCCTGAATGCTGATTAGGCAGTTATCAGTACATTATGCTTTTAGGTGACCATGGTTCATCAGAGATAATGGAATAAAGTGAGTCAAGATGCCTCTTTCCAGACAAGCCTGGTTCAGATCATGCATGTAGGTTGTTTGAGAGCTATATCTTAGTTATATACTTATTCATTAAATATTTTTAACTGTGAGGACTTTCTTTGGCTTAATAGCTACTTTACAGTAGTTTTGATTCATCGCTTTGTTACAAGTTCCTTTTCATAACTTTACCCTGGTTTACCTTGACATCTGGTGTTTACTCCAAGCTGAGATTTCAAGGAAGGGCAGTTGGAGGCCAAGACGGCTCTTTGAGACAGATGGACAGAGTGTCTGCTTTGGCATCATCCATGATATAGGCAGTAGTGGTCAGAGTAGGTACTGTTGACCTGTGGGTGGGCAGAGACTGCCAGCTCAGACATGCCCTTGGCATTAGCAGAAAGGATCAAGCTGGCAATGGTGACAATGAGGGTATCCTCATTGTGTAGTACTGTCACACAAAAAGGATGGTGACCATAGGGCTTTTTGGATGGAAGCAGCAATAAGACAAAGTCACTACATGTTTTTTCAGCAATCAAAACCCTCAAGTATAAGATTACTTAAGACACCTCTGTGGTATAAAGTACCTCTGTCACCTGAAAGTTAAATAACAGCCTGCATGAATGCCTCGTCATTGTACAAATAAAAGTTCACTAAATCAGTTTACTTTTCCAAATACATGCCATACAAACATACACTAAGTTGCATTTGAATGCTTCCATAAATTCATATTTGTTTCTCAAATCATAAGTTATTTGAAAGAAACCCAAAAGCAAAAGCAGATATTTTCAATATTTGCTCTGTTGTAGTGCATAATTGTGAACTTTTGTGAATTGTCACAACCCGGCATGAATGATGGGGACATAACAGGTTGTAGAATTGGAAAACGTTAAATCTTTGTTCCTAATGGCAAAACATGTTTTTCTCATTTTCATCAGAATGTGTGATCCATGCCATTTGAAATCAAATTCCAAACACAATGAGCCATTAGTGTAATAGCTCATTACTAACAGCGGTCTTATAAATAATACATTCTTATCATGCACATGCAGCTCACTGTGAAGCCAGCAAAAGGTATTTCAGGCCATCGAAGTTTCTTTGCGCCAGCGTGGCTGTAGATTAGAAGGACATCTCCATGTGAACCAAGATGGATGCCAATTTTCCCTGCCGAGAGTGAGGCTGGCCCGTCTCTTTCTGCACATATGGTAGATGGATTGGTTAATCAGCGTCTGCTGAGTCTTGGGCCTAAAATTACAGAGAAGCCAGACAACTGCGGCTACACAGCCTTTGTTCACGAGTGCAAACAAGACAAACAATCACTTGTTATTTGGGAAAAAAATTAAAATGTTTACTTTGGACTTTTATTAAAAGTGTCGATGGCTTTATAAAACAGCTGTGTAAATCCAGCCTTTTACAGCTAGAACCATTTGGGGGCAGGGGACTGTAAAGAAAAAATGTGCATGGAAAAAAATTAATTTTAGGAAGTTCCTCTTACATTTCAACATTACAGAGAAAATAAAGGGACTCACATTTATTTTTTAAACACGTTTGAGGACAAATGGTTTTAAACTAGAAGACACTTTTGAGAACACATTTTTAGTACATATTCTTTTCTGTGTCATTTAAAAGCTTGAGCATTATTGTAGCTTAATTCTCTGCTTTAAGAGGTTAAATATTAACTATTTTCTGCGAATGAGCACTTATGGGAAAGAGCTATATCCTTAGGGCAAGGGGTTGCTTATGAATGTCCAGTTCTTCTACCTCCTGAGTGGAATAGTTGTCTCAAGAAAAAGAAAAGTTTGAAGATTTGAGGACTAGAACTCAGTAAATTCTACCTTCTAAGAAAAGTTGTTAGAGTCAAATCAGTCAGCCAGAATGTGCTTTAAGCCCACATCATGATCAACAGAAATTTTTTATGTGAAATTTAAAGGCCTATACAGTCATCTCTTGCTTTCTTAAAAAGAAAATTTCAGTGTTTTCCTTGCAGAGGTGAATGAAATACAAAAGTATTGAAGAGACACAATAAGGAATTGTAATTATAGCTACCTTACAGTATCAAATATCTATAGAATTAAAGAAATTGCTATTCATTTATAATATTTGATACCAACACTAGGAGTAAATCATCTAGTTACTCATAAAAGAACCAAAAATATATTTCCTCTACTTACTCTGACACCAAATGTGTGGGGTTTTCCCATACCAACCAAATTCTCTAGCTCTCTGACTGCCAGCTGGGCATCCTGCTATTCAAGTTGCTGATACCCAGAGTTACTGCAGATACTGAGGTCAAGGACTCAGTCCCAAAGACTGCCCTCTTTAGTCCCAATTCAGATGTCAGTTAAGTCCCAGGTTGTCATCTGTATGTTTAACTGACTATACATTAGGGGTTCCCATGACCCCTTCTTTCAGTAATTTGTAGAGTTTCAGTAATTTGTTGAGCACTCTATATAACTCAGAGAAACACTTTTTATTTACTATTACCAGTTTATTAATAAGGGTACAACTCAGAAACAGCCAAATGGAAGGGATGCACAGGGCAAGGTATGGGAGTGAGGGGATGTGGACCTTCTTGCCCTCTGCACTCCAGTGCACCAGACTCCCAGCACCTCAATGTGTCTACCAACCTGAAAACTTCCAGGTGATATTGATATTTTTTTGTTTGTTTTTGGGGAATTTTCTTTAATGGTAATTAAATCATTGCCCATTGACTTAATTCAGTTCAGCCTCTTTCCCCTCTTTAGAGGTGGGAAGATGTTGGGGCTGAGATTACCAACCTCTGGTTACACTGTTTCTGTGACAACCAGCCCCAGCTATCTAAGTGTTGATCATTAGCATAAGCAGGTATAGCTTTTGATGAAAAACAAGATGTTCTTGTCTGGAAATGATAAGGATTTTAGGAACTTTGTGCCAGGAACCTAAAATAAAGACTAACAATATGTCTCTTATTATATCTACGATTAAAGATAATCATAATTATCTTACCACCTTTTATTCCCCATCAAGGACCTAAAATTATTGGGATCATTGTGAAAAGACTGGGAAGCAATTTGTTTGCAGGTTGGATTCACTTGGTCAAGCACCATAAGTTTACTCAAAACTTCCCATCAGGGCCTCCCTGGTGGCGCAGGTGGTTGAGCACCGCACTGTTGGGATTCCGCAGCCACTGCAGCCCCTTCAATCTTCGGCCAGGGAGGGGACCCACATGGCACAGCAGACCTCTCCCGCCTCACCCACTGCTCCTGCCAGCAGTGTATTTCAGTACATTCCCCTGTTCTGCTCCCCACTCTGTCTCTGGTGAATCCTCTCACCTCCCGTGCCTGTACCCCAGCTCTTGTGTGCATAAATAAATCTTTTTAAAAAAAATCCCATCAAACCTTCTTCCTCACACTTTCTTCTCATGGGTCCATCCCATGAGATAAATCGATTAAGGAAAACTGAAGCATGCCTACCTGATATGACGTGACTGTCCATTAACTGTCTCAAAATTGGGGTTTGACTAGGTGGACACTGGAATAATGGCTGGCCTTACAGAGAATTGTATATCATGGGGGGTTGGGGAGGAAAGTAGACAGGAGGTACTTGCAGTGTGCTAATTAAAGGATATGGGGAAGGTAGGATCATTGGACAATGTAGACATGTGTTCAGTTCCAAATAGTTTTCCCTCAATAACTCTCTGGCAGCTTCCCAAAAAATTTATCCACCTCTGGGATTGTCTGCAGTGGTCATTCATTAGACATTTCTTTGATCATGTTATGTGTATCATACATTGTGCTGAGCGCTACAGCTGTTAAGATACTCCTTCCTCCTCTAAATATCTCAAAGTGCCTGCCAAGCTACCAACTACCCACGTGCTGTAAGCTCATGGAAGTTTTAGGATGAGAATTAATTTGAGGTCTGAAAGAGTAATGAGATGTTTTGAATATTTCAGGTGGAAGGTGTAGCTGTTGGATTCATGAGTGTGTGCTCAAGAGTAAACATGAAGCTCATACATGAGTGCTTTGATCTGGGCCCCTTCCATGGATTCTGTATCCCACATCCTGATGACGTCCTGGAACCAGTGCAAGAGCTAAGTGATCAAGAAAATCAAGGTATAGTGTCTTTCACAGGAACCTACTGGAATTAAATCCATGCTTTCTACATATTTGTGCCTTTTTCTAAATGATGGAGTTAGATGGTTCCCTTTACATTCCTTCTGTGTTTGTCTTTGACACATTATTATGTAGTACACATCTACTACAAGTGGTAATTTGCTGAATTTATTTCTAGCCACCTGAAATAATGATTTTAAAATATCTGTATCAGGATTTTTATAAAAGGAAATCTTGTAATCTTAAACTTTGGTATTAAAATTTAATAAGGTCTTGCTGTAGCCATGATTATCTTTTCAGTTAAGTGTTTGGGTTCTTACATAATATAGATGCAGGCAGGTGATTTACCTTGGGAACATTAAACACTTTTTTAAACATGGGTTTCTTCATTCACAAACTGGGATAAAAGCATTGCCTCCTACAAATGGAGTTAGGAAGTTTCACTGACATTACCCAGGTCAAGGGCTTTGCTAGGTGTCTCCAGTGAATTTAGTGCTCCATAAATGTTGGTCATCATTGTTAACAACTGTTATTTCTTCGTGATTAGCCTTTCATCTATTATATTTGAGTCTAGGTAAAAGCTTCATTTTGAATTGCTCTGCTTAATCATATGTGAAAGCAGAGCCTTAGATGGAGAAATGCTTCCATTTTGTGCTGATAACAACACTCTACCGAAAAGATAGACTTGGGGTCATTGTTGTTTAATAGTGAAGACAACTTACCCGTACTTCTCAGCAAAGACATCTGTACAGGAGTGTTCTGAAGGAACTTTTCATCATGAGACAATCCTGAACCATAAGTTGTTATTGTCATCTTCAAATGCACAATTTCTTCTCTGAAGGTAAAACATTAAATGGGTTTTATGGTTCAGTTTTCTCATGTACAAGACAGAAATACAAAGTATCTAACCCCAAGAATTGTTGGGAAGATTGAATGTTAGAATTTACAGGACAGAGTAAGCCCTGAAAAATTTTTAAATTATTGTCTTTCCTTCCTTATGACTTTTTTTTATTAAAAACAAGTTGAAAAGATAAAATTCTGTCCAGTGTGTTCCCCAAAGCCTCTGAGGCTATTGATACGCCATATATAAAATGAATGGAAATGCCAATCTGAGAAACTCTATGGGGGAACAAAATTTTAAAAATTTACTGATGCCTGGACTTAAAAAGCATATATAATCTACTGTATTTGTCTAGTGAAAGCTCACAGAGATATGGAAGACAAGAGAAGTTCTACTTTTCTCTGCTGTCTCTAATGCTCTTACTTAAAATTAGTTGATCTAGGAAGTAAGGAAAATAGGATATCTTCTCTTATTATCTTGTGTGCCTTGTTTATTTTTTAAAACCTATTTTATGTTTACTGATTGCAAAATTGATTATGACATTTTCATCAAGGTAAAACATTATAGACTTCCAGTTAACTCAGTGTAGATTCATAAATCATCAGCAGCTCATTGCAGCTAAGAAAAGAGTCATCAAACCATTTTGCTGTCATCTTCTTATTAGCAACAACAAAGAACGAGGCTCCAGAAAAAATTCGAAATGTGTTATGATCTACTATTATCCTTTTTTTTTCTGATGAAAGTCTCAAGTTAAAGGAAATATAATTTTTCTGAAACAAGAACTAAAATTCTTGTTTCAAATGCACATATATCATTGTGCCTTATATCTTGTGTTTTGTTTAGTGCTATTTTCAAAGGAGTAATCTCATTTTATTCTCATAATTTGATATAGGAGATCTAGTCTCTTTTTTATACCTGCCAAAGTTTTTGCAAGGTTTTAAGGCTCATCAGTGGCTGACTCAGAATCCAGACTCAGCCCTCTTTGTTTGGCAAGGTGACTTTAATCTTGGATGTCTTTTAACTGCAACGGTGAATCTACTGCGCTAGATATATTAATCAGTTTTCACTTCAAGTTTTTTTTTTAAATGAGATATCAATTTAATGAGTTCTTAGTGACCCACTCATATTGTTCAGACTTTATTTTTGTGCATGCGCTCTGGACAACTTCCATGTATTGGAATCTTTGCTGCTGTGTGTCGAAGTCCACTCTGCCTAGGCAAGAGGAGGCAGGCTAGATAGAAGTGCCAAGAAATCAACACTCCAAGAGGTTCCTTGTCTAACTTCCCTGCTTCCCAATTGCTGCTTTTTTGATCTACTCCCTAGTAAATTCAAGGTCTACTTTTAAGAGAACCCATACCAAGACAGTGCTGGTTTAGTCTTTTCCCACCAGTTGTCGAGACATGTATTTTAACACCAATGACACGACTCAAAATAGTAAGTACCCCAATTCACTTACCCCGCTGGTGGAATCATTCTGAGACATGAGCTTTGTATTGCTTCCCAGAGTCGCTCCATTGAATAAAGTTCCAATGATAATAATGCCTATTTTATTAGATGCCTTCCCTTCCCTTTCTCGCTTCTTCACCTGCCTAAGTGTGAGTTCTTTTGGAATCACCTTTCAAATAAATCTTAAATCTTAAATTTATTCTTAAATCTTAACTCAAGTTCTCATCTCTCTTCTCATCTGTGTGAAACTTGCACTTTTATACCAATCTTAACCTCTCCAAGGAGAATAATATCAACATCTAATGCTCTTAAATTAATACAGAGGGCATCCTTTAGTTATTTGTACACATTAGAATCAACATGCTGTCCATTTCAATCATAACAGTTTTCCATTGTATCTAAAAAATTAACTATGTACATTCAATTAGCATTTTACATGAATATATTTATGTTCCCATTTTAAAGCCACCATTTTCACATATAACCTATTACACACACTTGTACTTTTTGGATTTTATGTACTAAACCTTGGAACTAAACTGGAACCCCAGTTTAGTTTTCAGTGTGAGCAAAGCCTAAGGATATAGATTTTGTTTGAATATAGGAAAACCTAGAAAAGGTTAATTTTTTTTTATTTAGTGAGGAACCTAGCTTAGAATTAATAAGTTCTCCAATTATTGGGGAAATTCATAAGGGAATAGTTATATAGTCCTAAGCATATGCTTTAGGGGAGAGAGTGTGGTGACTTAATGAAATCTCTAAGATTTCCTTAAGTACCAAAAGTCTGAAAACTAAGTGAATGCCTTTATAGTCCATATAAATCTTTCCCTTCAGTGACAATAGGACAGCTCAAATGTATCTATATATATGTTTGTGTGTGTGTATTTTTTTTTCCTAGTTGGCCCCACTCCAGTACTTACAAATCAAGGTGTTTCTTTTGTTCACTGCATCATTACAGTCACTTGGAATCAGAAGTGAGCTGGCAATTTTCTTGATGATGCGTGAAGGGAAGTAGGGCATAGCCTGCATTTCCACAGCTGTACTGGCATCGCCACACCTACTAGTTAAAGTGAAAAATAAAAACAAGCAAAATTCAAAACTTGTTTGTCACGTAGGCCCATGTGACTTGGGGAGCAGAAGACTGTTTTGAAATTACCCTGAAAACGTCAGTTGTGTGAATCTCATGACACCCAGGGCCTGCCGTTCAGAATCTTTGTGGGACTTGATGTTTCCCTGGCAGGGAAAAAATTAATTTTATATAACAGAATTGTGAGTTTTCAAAAGAATAAATAAAACCCTATTGTCATCAGAGCACCCAAGAAAGTGTTGCTTACTATGCTTTTAAAATGTCCTTAAAATATAATTTTCATAACATCCTGATATAAAATACAGCAGTATTGTCTTTTAAATTTTTTTCAAAATGACTCTTATTGTCAGAGGATGTTTCTGTATGTCTTTAAAATTTGCTTCTTACCTCAGATTCTTTACTCTGTAGGGGGCAGAAACATCTGGAACCACTCTCCATGTTCTGGAGCTAAGAAACAATGACTAATCAGGTCTTTATTTATGGTGTATCAAGTAGTCTCAAGTCTTTTAGCTTCTTTTCCAAAGGTTTCATTTTAATTTATTTTAGATTTATTTTATTTATGCATACAAGAGCTGGGGTGTTGGCCAGAGGTGAGGTGGTGGTGAGAGAATTCACTAGAGAAAAAGAACAGGCAGATCTACTGAAATACACTGCTGAGGGGAGCAGTGGGTGCAGCAGACCTCTCTTGCTGGGGTCACCTCCCAGACTGGGGATTGAACTCATGCTGCAGTGACTGCAGATAGCTTCATAGTGCTGCGACCTAACCTCTTGCACCACCAGGGAGGCCCCTCCAAAGATTTCATTTTCTTGTTTGTTTGTTTGTTTTTAAATTTATTTTTTATATTTTAAAATTTACATATACTTGCCATTAATTGTAATCCCCATGTATTCCCCATCACCATCTCACCAGTGCACCATCACCTCAGTCCCTCG
>JAGFMF010011428.1:4750598-4761593 GCA_019455555.1 Galemys pyrenaicus
AAGTATTTAAATTTTTTTGTTTCAATTATAAAGGGGGTGGTTTTCTTTATTTCCTCTTCTTCAGCTTGGTTGTTTGTGTAGAGGAAGGCTACTGATTTTGTATCCTGCTACTTTGCTAAACCGGCCGATTAGCTTGAGTAGATTTTCTGTAGCGCTTTTGGGGTTCTCTATGTATATTATCATATCGTCTGCAAACAGTGATAATTTTACCTCTTCTTTCCCTATTTGGATACCTTGTATACCTTTTTCTTGCCTTATTGCCCTGGCCAGGACTTCCAGTGTTATATTGAAGAGCAGTGGTGAAAGAGGACAACCTTGTCTTGTTCCAGATCTTAGGGGAAAGAATTTTAACTTTTTGCCATTGAGAATGATATTGGCTATGGGCTTAGCATATATGGCCTGTATTATGTTAAGATATGGTCCTTCTATCCCAAGAATTCCAAGGGCCTTCATCATAAATGGATGCTGGACTTTGTTGAAAGCTTTCTCGGCATCTATTGATATAATCATGTGGTTTTTTTTCTTCTTTTTGTTGATGTGGTGGATTACATTTATTGACTTTCAAATACTGAACCATCCTTGTGTTCCTGGGATAAATCCCACTTGGTCATGGTGGATTATCTTGTGGATGCATTGTTGGATTCTGTTGGCTAAGATTTTATTGTGGATTTTTGCATCCCACTGACTTTTAAAATCAGATCTCAGCCTGCAATGGTGGCTCCGCAGCCCGCAGTTCCCCCAGCATGAAAAATCCCAATATGGTGCTCCCAGGGAGCCCAGCACGTCAGGATCCCAAGTTGGGCTGGACTGGTGTTCTAGCCCAACTTTGCTCTGTCTGTCTGCACCAGCCACAGGCAAGCAGCTCCTGGCTGTGGCGTTTTCCAACTGACTTTTAAAGCTTAGATCTCAGCCTACAAGGGTTGCTTTGTGACCTGCTGTCCCTCCAGCACGAAAAACCCCAATATGGCGCTCCCAGGAGCCAGGCGCGGTAAGATCCCCACTGGGGCTGTCCTGGCATTCCAGCCCAACTTTGCTCTGTCCCTCTGCATCCGTCCCAGGCAGTAGCTCCTGGCCGTGGTGTTTTTTGACCAACTTTTATAGTTCAAGTCTCAGCCTGCATGAGCTGCTATGCATCCAGCAGCCCCCTGCCACTCTCCATTCTTGGAGTGGTGCCCTCGGAGTGCCGGGGATTGCCCGGTCCTTACTTCAGAGTTCATTTAGAGAGTCCTACCGCTTTCCATCGGGCTGATGTTTCCTATATGTAAGCTGACAGTCCATTGTCTGGCTTTTCTTTTTCCTTTTTTGGCATTCACTGTTATGTGTATCTGGACACGATGAGTCCAGCGTTTTCACTCTGCCGCCATCTTACTCCTCCCTCTACTATCAAAATTTTTAAGCGAACCCTTCAGTTAATTAACTGTAGGGACAATGTTGTATTGCATGTCTCTAGAACTTACTCATCTTATATAACCAAAGCTGTATCTGCTATAGCAACTCCCTGCTTCCCCTCCAGCAGGTCCTGGGAGCCACCTTGCTACTCTCTGCTTCTATGCATTTGACTATTTTATAAGTGGAATGATACAGAAGGATTTTGCCTTCTGTAACTAGATTATTTCACTGAGCAACATGTGATATATTGCAGGATTTCCTTCATTTTTAAGGCCGAATAATGTTCCATTTTATGAATATACCACATTTTCTTTGTCTGTTAAGACTGTTTTCTTAGAATCCAATAATGCATCAAAAGGATGATACACCATGTCCAAGTGAGATTTATCCCAGGGGCACAAGGATGGTTCAACATCTGAAAATCTATCAATGTAATCCAATATATCAACAAAAAGAAGAATAAAAAACATATGATCATATCAATAGATATAGAGAAGGCATTTGACAAAGTTCAACATCCATTCATGATAAAGGCCCTCGAAATCCTTGAAATAGAAAGACCATATCGCAACATGATAAAAGCTATATATGACAAACCCACAGCCAATATTATCCTCAATGGTGAAAAACTGAAAGCATTTCCTTTAAGATCAGGAACAAGACAAGGATGCCCACTCTCTTGAGCACTGCTATTCAATATAATACTGGAAGTCCTACCCAGAGCAATTAGACAAGAAAAAGACATACAAAGAATCCAAATAAAGAAATAAGAAGTAAAACTCTCACTATTTGCAGACAATATGAGAATATGCTTGGAAATCCCTAAAAGCTCCACAGAAAATCTATTTAATACAATTAACCAGTTCAGTAAAGTAGCAGGATACAAAATCAACTCAGTACCTTCCTATATACAAACAACCAGTCTGAAGAGGAAGAAATCAAGAAAAATATCCCTTTTACAGTTGAAACCAAATCATCAAATACTTGGGAATAAACCTAACACAAGAAGTGAAAGACCTATTTAGAGAAAATTACAAACATTATTAAAAGAAATAGAAGAAGACATAAAGAAATGGAAAGACATCTCCTGTTCATGGATTGGAAGAATCAACATTATGAAAATGACCATCCTACCAAAAGCAATTTACAGATTTAACATGATTCCAAGAAAAAATGAAATGCTTCAAGGAAATAGATCAAATATTGATGAAATTCATATGGAACCACAAAAACCCTTGATTATCCAAAGCTCTCGTGACTGAAAAGAAGGGGAATGGAGGTATCACACTCCCAGACTTCAAACTTTACTACAAAGCAGTAATAATTAAAACAGCATGGTACTGGAACAAAGACATACAAATGGACTAATAGAACTGAATAGAAAGCTCAGAAGTAAAACCACACATTTATGGACACCTGATCTTTGAGAAAGGAGCAAAAAATACACAATGGAACAAGGACAGCTTATTTAATAAATAGTGCTGGGAAAACTGTACTGCCACATGAAAATATGAAACTAGACCACTACCTCACACTATATACAAAAATCAACTCAAAATGGATAAAGGAACTGAATATAAGACCTGAAACCATAAGATAGAAGAATGCATAGGTAAAACATTAGAAGACATACATCCCAGTAATATCTTTAAAGATGCATCCACCAAAACAATAAAAATGAAAGAGAAGATAAACAGCTGGGACTACATCAAATTAAAAATCTTCTGTACAGAAAAAAAAAATTAACCAAAACAAAGAGAGACCCCCCCAAAAAAAAAATTTGCACTCCACACAACTGATACACAAAGGACTCATAAGACTCAAGAAAAACAAGGTAAATAGTCCGGTCAAAAAATGGTAGAAATACTCAAAAGACACTTCTCCAAAGGGGAGATGCAAATAGCAAACAGGCAAACGAGAAAATGCTCAACATCCCTCATAATCAAGGAAATGCAAATTAAAACCTTACACCAATGAGAATGGCACATATTTAAAAAAAAATAGCAACAACAAATGTTGGTGAGGATGTGGAGAAAAAGGAATTCTACTACACTGTTGGTGAGAATGCAAGTTAACCAACCACTATGGAAAGCTATATGGAGTTTCCTCAGTCTGATAAAAATAGAGTTACTGTATGACCCAGCGATTCCACTCCTAGGGATCTACCCAAAGGACACAAAAACATTAATTCAAAAGGATACCTGCACACCTGTGTTTAGTGTAGCATTATTTATAATTGGTAAGACCTGGAAACAACCTAAATACACAAAAATAGATGACTGGATCAAAAAGATATGGTACGTATACACAATGAAATACTATTCAGCAGTCAAAAAAGATAAACTAGAGTCATTTGTAGAAACATGGATGGAGCTAGAAGGGATCATGCTTGGTGAAATAAGTCAGAAGGCAAAAGAAAAATATCAGATGGTTTCACTTTTAGGAGGAATGTAAAGGAACCAAAAAAGGGCTCAAGGAAAAGAACAATAGCAATACAAAAAAAAATCACAACATAACAAAAACAGAAAGACAAAGACAAATCAGAGGCACTTTGTGGGGTAGGGAAAGGAGAGGGAGTGGGATGAAGGCAGAAAGAGCCCGAGGGACTGAGGTGATGATGCACTGGTGAATTGGATGGGAATTCCATGGGGATTACAATTGATGTGAAATATATATAAATAAAGAAAAAAAATATTCTGGCTTTTTATTAATATGTTTTAGATTACTGCGTTGAAATAAAAGAACCTACTCTGTGTGCTTTTAATCACATAAACTTGGTTGATATAAGGTCAATTTTTATGAATGTTCCTTGAGTCTGTAAGAAGAGTATATATCCTGTACTTGTTAGATGCTAGGTTCTAGATGAGTTGGTCACATTTGCTAATATCGTCAATTTTTTTATCCTTATTGACATCCATCACTTGTTTAATCAGTTTATGAGAAGTGTGTTAAAAAATCTCCTGCTTTGGTTATGGGATGTAGTTATTTTTACTCATAGTCTGTTATCTTTCTCATTACATATTTTGAGTTTATTTTACTGTACATAATTTTTAAGCCATTATATTTTCTTTGAAATTAAAAAAATCATCATGAAGTGCCCTTTATCTCTAGTAATCCTTCCCCCCTCCCCTTAACATGAGCTTTTTTCTCATTTTAATAAGGCCACATCAACTTCTTTGATTCATGTTATGCTTGGCATATCTTTTGTCATCCTTGCAATTTTATACTTTATTAATCCAGTGTGAATACTGTTGTCTTTTAATTAAAGTATTTAATGTTTTTACATGTAGTATTCTTGTAGATTTATAACTACCATCTTATGTCATATTCTCTGTTTCTGTATTTAAGTCCTGCTTGTTATTTATTTGAGTCTTTTTCTTTCTTAATCTTAAAAGTGTCAATGTAATTAATTTTTTCAAAGGATCAGCTTTAGTATTTGGTTTAGACTTTCTATTATGTTTTGTGACTACAATATTCCACAGTAATGCTTCTAGCAAACAGCTACAAAACCAGTTGTGGTATATCACAATAAGCATCCATGACTCTTGTTAGGCATGGGCTAGTGGCTCTGCTGATCTTGGTTGACTCTTCACATGTATCTTGATATTAATTAGCAGTTATCTGGTCAGTTGTTCTTAGCTCTGTCCCATATACCTTTTATCCTTAGCCTTTTCATGTGCTTCTGTTGATGGCATGAGTGCAAGAGACCTGTTAGAAAAACACAGGGTCTCTTGAGGTCTAAACTTTGAATGAACACATTTCACTTGTCCAAATAAGATCACTTAAGCCCTGAATCAGAGTGATTCTGAAGAACAATACATGGCAAAGGGCCTAAATACAGGAAGGGTGAAGAATCATCTTGAAATTTATAAGTCTCATGCTATTCATTGGATTATTCAGCATATGCTGAGAACACAAAATATACTAAACTTTAGGAGTCTACTCTAGGACTTGGTTGCTCTGGTGTTGTCCAGTGGCAAGATAAAAATGCAAAAAGAGGAGAAATTTGCATGACCATCGTAGAATTGTATCTAAGTTATCTTGGGAGCACTAGCATAGACTTCATAGAAAAGAAGCTTTTGAGTCAAAACTTCAAAGTCATATTGCTTTCTAGGTAAATATGCAGGAAGATTTCCCTGACAGTAGAAATAAAATGTGCCCAGAGACCACAGTTCATTAGAGGAAAGTATAAGTTAAGTGTTGCTGAGGCATCAAGTGAGAGAGTGACAGAAGATGAGGCAAGAGGAGATCGAGGAGAGGCAATCAAGACCTCTCTGCACGCTGAAGAGTTTAGAGTCTATTCTGTTGCAACACACATGGTGAGGAACCATCTAATCTTTGATTAGATAGGGTGACATGGTCAGCTTCCAACTCAGAGGCAGACTTTTGAAAGACAATGGCAGTGTCCAAGAAAGAAATAAGGAGGGACTGAACGAGAACAATAATCATGGAAGAATCTGGGGGACATTTTGGAGAATTAGTGCAACTTGGTATTTTACTGCATGTTGGAAAGGAAGGTTGTAGAAAAGACATAATTATCAAGGGTGGTTTAAGAAAATGGGTGGATGGATGTTGGACCCATTTTGTGGAATTGGTATAACATAAATAAATGAATTTTTTGATGGAGAAGATGTGATTTCTCATTGGACAGGTTGAGTTTAACCTTTAATCAGTGTATCCAGACTAAAACATGACCTGGCTTTAGAATGTCCATATTCTAATCTTTGAAACCACTAAATATTACCTTATTTTTAGAAAAAGTCTTTGCAAGGTATGAGGAATGGTTTTGAGATGAGGATATTACTCTAGATTATCTGAGGAGCCCTAAAACCCCTTGCAAATATTTTAATGAGACAGAGATAGAAGGAGATTACACACACACACACACACACGGATAATGTGACCAGGAAGGCAGAGATTGGGAGTGACAGGTTCCCAGTCAGAGAATGAGAGCAACCACCAGAAACTAGAAAAGGCAGGACAAAAGCCCTGGTGCCTCTGGAGGGTCATGGCTCTTTTGACATCTTAATTTCTTCCCAGGAATACTGATTTTGGACTTAAGGCCTCCAGAATTATAAGAGAGTACATTTCAGTTGTGTTAAGATACCACATGGTGATTTGTTTACAGTGGCCACTTGAATACAGTTATAAAGTGGACTAGATAGCAGGAAGCAAAAGAAAGAAAACATGTTACGAAATAGGACTTAACTCTTCAGCAATATTCCTTGAAAGTGTTGTCTGTGCTAATTGTGCCCATTCTCTTTTATTATCTCAAAGCTACTTCTTATCATTTAGGTCTTAGTTTAAATATCAGAAAGGACTTCCCTGATCACTTAATCTAGCAATTCCCAAGATATATTTTTTACATACTGTCTATCATAGCTTAATATTTTCTTGTTCATTTACTAACTTGCTTTGGTAATGAAAGTTAGCCATGTTCATTGCTGAATTCCCAACATTAAGAATGTTATTGTCTAAAACAAACAAACAAACAAACAAAAAATTCAACAAGATCAAAAGGTTAAAGCTAAACCAAAGGGATCATGGGGCGGGGGCGGAGGGAGGGGAGGGCAAAGACAGGGATGAGGGCATAAAGAGCACAAGGGAGCACGGGTGAAATGGTGGTGGGAACTCCTTGGGGACTACAAATGATGTCAAATACAGTTAAATAAATCTAATAAAACTTTAAAAAGGATGTTATTGTCTACCAGATGATAGGTGTAAAATATAAAATTTGAAATGAATGAGTGAATGAATAAATGAACAACGTACTTTATTCATAACTCTGCTTTAGCAACTTTCATACTGTAAAATAGTTAGAGGTGTGTGTGTGTGTGTCTGAGGAGAGAGAGACAGAGAGAGAGAGAACCTGATCACCTGTGCACCTCTTAGAGTGAGAATACTAAATCTTATTTACTTTTGAGAACCAAATAGAATTATTACAACTTATGTTTTTTTTTAAAGATTTATTTATTTATGATGAGCTGGGGTACAAGCCAGAGTCATGGGAGGTGAGAGGATTCACCAGAGACAGAGTGGGGAGCAGAACAGGCAGACTGACTGAAACACACTGCCAAGGGCAGCAGCGGGCGAAGGCAGGAGAGGTCTGCTACGCCATGTGGGTCCCCTCCCTGGCCGGCAGCAGGGATTGAACTTGTGCTGCAGTGGCTGTGGTTTGCTTCATAGTGTGTTGCTTACTTAACCCACTGCACCACCAGGGAGGCCCCCCAACTTATGTTTTTGCTGAACTTTAGTTGAATAAATGATTTAAATTGAACCTCTAGTTTTTCCTTTTCTTGAACTGTCCGTTTTTTTCGGAAATCATCCATAATATTGAAACACTAATCAAAATATTTTGTAATATCTTGAAGGTAGAAATTTACTTGTATAGTTAAAGATTTTTTAATGTTAATTACATGAAAATCCTTAAAAATTTTGAATAATGTAGTTGAGTTCCCTTTGATCAAGTTCCAATCCTAGTTCTTCCTCTCTTTTACAGAAGCATCCATTGATATAATTTTATTATGTATCTTTCCAGATCTCTTTTTTATACTTTTACCTGGAGGTGTTTTTTTTATATATAAATGGAATTGTATGGGTATCTGATTCTTTGAAATTTGCTTCTTCACTCAACTTCTTGAGAACTAATAATGCTTAGGTCTTGGTACCTTCTGGATAGCATTCTACTGTATGGAATGTGCCACATTTGCCCTCAGAAGGGCATTAAAGTTTTTTCTATTATTTTGTTATTACATTAAGTCCTGTCCTAAACATCCTTGTGTATGCCTCCTTGGTGCCTTTGCAAGAATTTCAGTGAGCTGTAGTCCCCAGGTGGTTCTTGCTGGACTTGGATAAAAATCACATTGCCACCAAAAGTGACCATGCTGGTTGCCTTCTTCCAGAGCCTTCCCTAGTTCTCCAGTACTCAGTGTTGTCAGCAGTTTTAACTTTCACCAATGTGATGGGTATGAAAGGAGATACCACCTTTTAGTTCCCTGAATATTACAGAAATTGACATTTTTTGTGTGCTTTGGATCATTTACATTTCTAGCTCATTAATTTTGCTTATTGGGGTTTTTTTTGGAATAGAATTCAAGTATTTGTGTATTATGTTTTCTCCATGTATCTACTTCCTTTTTTTTTTTTTTTTTAAAAGCCACTTTTTAGGAGGCCTCCCTGGTGGCTTATGGGTTAAGTCTCAGCACCATCACCACTAAGGCCTGAATTCTGAGTTCCATCCCTAGCCAGGGAGCTAACCCACATAAGGAATAGCAACCCTCTCCTAACTCACCTGTTCCTCCCCTCAGTAGTATATTTCAGTAGATCTGCCTGTTCTGCTCCCCAGCTCTCTCTGGTGAATACTTTCACCCCCACAACTCTAGCCTATACCCCAGTTCTTCTATGTATAAATAATCTTTTAAAAAATATTTTTAAGGTACTTTTGGTAGAAGTTTTAGATTTTTATGTGGTCAAATAGGTCAATATTTTTCTTATTGACTTGTACCTTCTAATCCTTCAGGAAGGATTTCTCTACCCCTAAGTTTATAGAGATATTTTCATTTAGTAATGTCCAAGTACTTAAAAAAAAACTTTAGGATGTTATAAATCTGCAAATTATCTTTTACATCATAAGAAACAAATTCAAATTAATTTTTCCCATGCAGCTAACAAGACCTGTTTATTGTATGTTTAGCACTCATTTTAAATGTTACCTTTGACATAAATCAGCACTTCATACCTATCTGGCTCTTTTTTGTATTCTTTTCTGTTCTGTTCCTATTCTGATAATCTGCTGTTTAAACATTATGACTTTATAAAATATTAATTTTCATTAGGAAATTTGATTCTGTTCTTGTTTCTTCAATATTTTGACCAACTATCAATTACATAAAAAATGTTTTGTTAGGCTTTTTTAAAAGATTTATCTATTTATGCATGCAAGAACTGGAGTACAGGCCAGAGATGCGGGGTAGTGTGAGGATTCACCAGAGACAGAGTGGGGAGCAGAACAGGCAGATGGACTGAAATACACTGCTGAGGGGGGCAGTGGGCGTGGTAAGAGAGGTCTGCTATGCCATGTGGGGCCCCTCCATGGCTGGAGGCAGGGATTGAACTCATGCTACAGTGGCTGCGGTTTGCTTCATAGTGTGTTGCTTAACCCACTGCACTACCAGGGAGGCCCCTTGTTAGGATTTTTGATTGATGTTTTAAATAAGTATAAAAACCACTAGATTGTATACTATTACTTATTTTTTAAAAGATTTATTTATTTATGTATACAAGAGCTTGGGTAGAGGCCAGAGTCGCAGGAGGTGAGAGGATTCACCAGAGACAGAGTGGGGAACAAAACAGGCAGATTGACTAAAATACACTGATGAGGGGAGCAGCAGGTGAGGCAAGAGAGGTCTGCTGCACCATGTGGGTCCCCTCCCTGGCTGGGGATTGAACTCGCATTGCTGTGCTGTGGATGCTTCACAGTGCGGCACCCAACCTGCTGCGCCACGAGGGAGGCCCAAGATTGTATACTATTACTTATTCTTAACATCTTAAAAGTATATTATTTATTTTGCTTTCCCTATTTATTATTTCTGTTTGATAAAAGTCAGGGTAGATCCAGGTCTTGTGGGAAGTAAAGTCTGTACAATTTGGGTGTCCTCTTTAGGAAAGCACATGTAAAATTATGAATGCATTGGCAGGTGCTGTGCCTTAGGAGAGACCTGGACAAGATGCCCCAATTTCCAGCTTTATTAGATACATCCTCTTCTGATAAGCACTCTTAGAGAGAAAGTCCTAGCAAATTGTGCTTTCACTCCCACTAGAATAAACCACTAGTTCATGAACTCTAGGCTACTTAGTTAGCATAAGCAATGAAATAACAATTAAATTTGCAGTTTCAGTCATGTTTTTAGTTATATGTTATATAATACCACTGCCTTAACTTATCCCTGCAACAGCACCTCACATTTGAGGATCTCAGGGCACATTAGGAACATTAACTAATTAAACTTCACAAAACCCCGGAGACACAGGAAAGAGAGATAAAGCATCACCTTGCCCAGTGCTGAAATGCAGCCACCTCTGGGGACAAGCGTGGCAGCTGCTTAATAGCAAAGTGCAACACCCCAGCACAGTTTAGTCAAGACAATTAGTCCTCCTAGTTGGTAATTGTCTCAGGAACATTAGGCTGCAAACAGTTAAGTCACCAAGATTATTCATTGCAAATCTAATCCATTCTTCAATATTTCTGGGTTTTTTGTTTGTTTTTAGCTATTTTATCCTGATTTTATTTTATTTTTTTATGTTACTTTGTTGCTTTCTTCTTTTTTTCTTTATATATACTTGCCATTAATTGTAATCCCCATGTATTCCCCATCACCATATCACCAGTGCACCATCACCTCAGTCCCCCATGCTCCCATCTGCCTTCAACCCTCTCCCTCCCCCCGCCCAACAAGTGTCCCCAGTCTGTCCTTTTCTTTTCATTTTTGGTTTTTGTGTATTTCTTGTTGTTGTTGTTATTATTATTATTATTGTTCTTATTCCTTTCCTTGATCCTCCTTTGGTTCCCTTATGTTCCTCCTAGGGGAGGAACCATCTGGTATTTTT
>JAGFMF010011428.1:4772377-4832096 GCA_019455555.1 Galemys pyrenaicus
AGAAAAATACCAGATGGTTCCTCCCCTAGGAGGAACATAAGGGAACCAAAGGAGGATCAAGGAAAGGAATAAGAACAATAATAATAATAACAACAACAACAAGAAATACACAAAAACCAAAAATGAAAAGACAAGGACAAACTGGGGACATTTGGTGGGGAGGGGAGAGGAGGAGGGTTGAGGGCAGATAGGATCAGGGGGACTGAGTGATGGTGAACTGGTGATATGGTTATATGGTGATGGGGAATACATGGGGATTACAATTGATGTCAAATATATAAAAGAAATACAAAAAACTAAAAAAATTTCAAAAGGAATTTTTATGGATGTTGAAATTCTATATCGAAATCCATATGGAAATTATCTAAAATAGGAAGAAAAAAACTTTGGAAAGAATACATAAGTATGAAACTAGTTCTATTGAATTCCAGACCAATAAACTTCTTGTAATTAACACAGCATAATAGGACCTAATACTTGATTGAACTCACCCAAATAATGAAAGAGGAGAGAACACTTTGAAACTGAGTGTTGAGACCTACATCACTCTGATACATAAACCAGATGAGGAGGACACAGAAAATTACTGACCACTATCTATGATGAACATAGATGCAAAAATACAACAAAATGTTAGCAAACTGAATTCAGCAGTATAATTAAAGAAGCATATGCCATGATTAAATGCGATATATTCCAGAGATGGAAAGATGGTTCAACATCCACAGATCAATCAAGTGTTGCATAAATTCAACAGATGCAGCAAAATATTGGACAAATTCATCATCCATTTATGATGAAAATCCGCAATAGTAGATATAGAGGTAATGTGCCTGAACATAGTAAGGCTAAACCCTACAGCTAACATCATGCTCATGGTAAAACATTTAATAAAACTTTCTCTATAAGGTCAGTAACAAGGCAAAGATGTCCTGTCTCATAACTTTTTTCAGTATAGTATTGGGAGTTGGCAAAACAACTAGGCATGAAAAAGAAAAAGGGCTCTCCCTGGTGGTGCAATGGGTTAAGCAACGCACCATGAAGCAAACCACAGCCACTGCAACATGAGTTTGATGATCCCTGTTGTCAGCCAAGGAGGGGCCCCCACATGGAGTGGCGGATCTCTCCTGCCTTGCCTGCTGCTCTCCTCAGCAGTGTGTTTCAGTTGATCATCCTGTTCTGTACCCCGCTCTGTCTCTGGTAAATCTCACCCCCTACACCTCTGGCCTGTACCCCAGTTCTTGTATGCATAGATAAATAAATCTTGAAAAAGAAGAAAATTTAAAAGGAAAAAGTAAAATCCTGTTTTACAAATGATATGATATTTTATATGGAAAATTCTAGATTCCACTACAAGCTGTTAGAAATCAGAAATAAATTAAGTAAAATTACAAAATTGATATAAAGATTAGTTACATTTTTATAGACTATAACAAACTGTTAAAGAAATTAAGAAAAACATTTATAATTCCATTTATAATTGCATAAAAAAGAATAAAATACTGAACAATAAATTTAAATAAGGAAGGGAAAGTTGGATACATTGAAAACTGTAAGTTATTAATTTTTCCAGTGTTCTGGAGCTAGCAAGCATGGAGCCTGGATCTTTACCCAGATTGTTCACTATAGGGTTTCAGGCTCTGCACCATTGTGGATGCAGAGTTAATTCTCATATCTTGCCATTTGCAGGGAAACATTACAGAAGCTGCATATGAGGAACTGTTATCAACATATCAAATTGGAAATACTGGTGAAATGGAGGTAAGGCCTACACAGGACCCTTGCATGGTGCCTGGTTCTTTATCTGCATCGGATGCCGCTTCCTTCTCCAAGTCTCCCTTCCTTTACCTGTTCATATCTGCAACCTTCTCTAGGACCTATTCCACAGGCTTTCCTAATTAACTCTTATTCTACATAGATTAACTCTTATCATATATCCCTCACACAGCTTAGAACTGGGAATTACATTTTCTGCATCAATTATTTGCAGTAATTTCAGTCAACAGAGTTTTCTCTCTCTCATTTCCCAAAGATAAAACATTTGGGGGAAGAAAATATTTGGGGACATATTCTCTAGTAATGTCATGTATTTATACAAACTCACACACATACATATGCTCATATAGATACCTACATGTATTATATATATTACTCATATGCCTCTGTGGTCCCAATACCTTTTCCCTCCATTTATAGTTCAGGCTGGGGTTTCCCTGGTAGTCTAGGCGTTAAGTCTCGGTGTTATTACCGCTACAGCTTGAGTTCGATCCCTGGCCAGGGAGCTGATCCACATGGTGCAGCAGACCTCTCCTGTCTCTCTCCCTTTTCCCCTCAGCAGTGTATTTCAGTAAGTCTGCCTGCTTTGCTCTTCACTCTGTCTCTGGTGAATCCTCTCACCTCCTGCACCACTGGCCCACACCCCAGCTCTTCTATGTAAGAATAAAAAAAAAAAAAAGTCTTAAAAAAAATAAAGTTTCAGGCCAAAGATGGTGGCATCTTCTATCAGTTGCTATTCCTGGAGCACTGCCCCATCCTTGGTTGGTTTCCATTCATTCTGCCCACATATCCTTACGGTTCTTTGTTGAACCTTTGTCCACTACATAGGATTGTAACATCTGAGGATTCAGGTAGAAAATGATGGGGTTCTGTGAACCCTGCTCTGAATTTTGAGCTTTTCCTAAGGGGCAGTGTAAGACTTCGAAGTTTTTGAAGTGGGAGATTGACATGGCCAGACAAACCCATTTTCCAGTGATGAGCACACCTTAAAGTCCAGCCAGCCCTTGAGAGAGGGTATGGAAGTGGATGTTTAGTCATCTCCAGAAGGGTCTGAGACATCTAATTCCAGGCATCAGAGTTCTGAGAGAGGACCAGATCATCTTCTCTCAGACTCTGCCCAATTAGGAAGTCTACACAGGGATGAAATCCCTCTTTGTTCTGACTAAAGCTAAACTGGAGAACAATGCTTGGATTTGTACTATAAAGGGATGTCCTGTTTCCCCTCCTGAATTAAATGTATGGACCTGGCTGTAAACACTTCATTCACCCTTGGGGCGGGGTCTGCCCTCCTGGGCTAAGTCCCAGAGGAGAGGATAACGCATGCAGCCTGGCAGCAGGATGGGCATGTGCTGCGAGAAAGAGCATGGTAAACAGGCACAGCGCTTAGTTTTGAATCTCACTTTAGCATATGCTGTGGAGTCCCGACCCCAACCTCCAGCACTGCTCTTTCCTTAGCACACCAAGGAGGGGTTGTTCCTCAAGTGCTTAGTCTTTCCTTGGTGCTGTGCCTGCAGATAAGTCAGAATCTTTAGGAACAGTCCTCAGCCAGTGATTAAGGGCAGTGGAGTAGTACCTCAGCTCCTTGACCTCTTCTGTGGGACAGCTCTAAGGGGCACTCTCCACAGTGCCCCCAGAGAGGTCAGCAATATTGGATCCTGGAAGTAATTTACACAATAAACACTCTGCATCAGCGACCTTCTTTTGCTTACTTCACTTTCCCAAGTCCCTCATAGAATTTCCAGGCATCACTGCCCAAATAAACTTGACTCAGTTTGCTTCTGGGGAAATCCATAATGGGACAGTTACTCCTTGTGCCCCAGCAAGGAGAGAGTAAAGCATGCAGCAGACAGTAGCAGTTTTCCAGCCAATATTTCAAAGAGGTAGCCATTTCTTTTTGGACCCAAACAAGGAAATGTGGAGGGAGAGACAGTATGGTCCCCACTGCACTGGAGGTACTGGAACCCCAGAGGGCATCTGGGTCAACAAGGTGGATTGATCTCCTGTGTTTATCTCCTCTCTGTTCTGGAAAAACCCACTGAAATGACAGTAAAGGAATAAGAAGGGCACAAATCCACAAAGACAACAAAACTGAGAGAGGAGATATTGGAAGATAAGCACTTTAAAATGTTTAGCATCCAGAAAATCGATGGAGGAGTTTACACTGGCTTAGCACAGCTGAGAAAGGTAAAAGTCAGGCACTGTTTTGAGGGGAAAAGTGAAAAGTGTGTGCCTTCTCCACATGTACTCACAAAAGACTGGGACTTGAGCCTCTGCAGAAGGCAGGACAAGGCCCCACCTGAAATGCGGATATTAGACAAATCCATATTTGTCTAATATGGAATGTGAAGGACACTGGATTCTTGACAGATAGCCTTTAGCTTGCCTACCAAACTCAAAAGAATTGATTGGGTAACTTTTCCTTGGAGAAATGGAACAGAGATGCAACTCCAGATTCATATTCAGCCTGCACTGTATGAGGCTATGTAATGGAGAAAAAAAAAAAGTGGAATTCTTCATTTCAAATAGAGGAACCCTGTGCCATCTCCTCCTGCCACCAGCTACAAGTGCTAGAAGCCAGGTCTTTGCATCTCTCAGTTTTCTATCACTGCTGTAGCAAATTACCACACACTTAGTGGCTTAACACAATGTAAGTTTATTATCTTACAGTTATGGAGGTCAGAAACCCAAAACAGGTCTTATTGTGCTAAAATCCAAGTGGAATTAGGGATGTGTTCTTTCTGGAATTTCTATAGGAGAATCCATTCCTTTGCCTTTGTCAACTTCTAAGGTCATTTGCATTCCTTGGCTCGGGTCCCCTTCCATTTCAAAGCCTGTTTGTAAGACAGGTATTAATATAATGCATTGTTCCACTTGTATAGCGAAAGCATTTCTCATTTCTCTCTGAACCTCTTACCTCTCTTCTTAGGACCCTTTTGATTTCATTGGCGCTACCCAGAAAATCCAGGATAATGTCATCTGAAAATCTTTAATCTAGTGACATATGAAAAGTCCTTATATCCTGTAAGGAAATATATTCACAGTTCTGAGGATTGGTCCATGCATATCTTTAGGCAGGACACTGTTATGTCCTTGTGTAGGAGATTAGAAAACATATTGCTCCCAAATCTGAAAAAAGTAAAGGGCTGCAGTTAATGTCACTATACTGGTCACCCAATAAAATGCCAAGTCTTTGAGAAATGACCCATTTGTTAGTAATTGTTGAGTTTTACCTACCAAGCACTGTTCATTTTAGGGAGTTGAAATGTGCCCCAGTGATGAAAGGGCATAAACCATGAACAGAGAAGACAATAAAAATATCTGGAACTTAGGAAACAGTGATTATTAAACAAGAAAGCAGAAGGTACAGTGGACAGAGCAAGCTAGATCAAGATGAGGAGAAACAGTGAAGTTCAGAGGTTATCTCAGATGCCTGGTTTTTTGGGAAATAATACTGACAAAGTGCATGGAGAAAAAAAGTTGGAAGCAAAGTGAATCGAAACAAAGTACACAAATAAGAACACTGTCAAATATATTTTTGTTAGGGGGAAAGGTAGTCCTAAATGAATTACACAGATAGGTTTATGGACTTTAATTCTTACTTTAGACTACCAGTGTTTTAGAACTACAAATTTGATACTATAATTATTAAAGAGCAAATTACTGGAACCTGAGGGTGAAGTTAAGCAGCCAGACTGGCTATAAAACCAAAGAGGTGAGCCTTGAGCTCTCTCTTCCTTTAGAGCCATCTCACTTAATTCAGAGCCAGCTCTCAACGCACCATTGCATTCCAGCTCGGAAGATCTGGTAGGATATTTACAGACTTGTATCCCTCTCTTCCCTTGGTGTTATTTCTACTTTATTCTCCTTCTTTTGTAAAATAAAACCCTTTAATAATATCTGTCACGTGTACCTGAAGTTGGGACTTATTATAAAAGTCTCCTGAGCGTGTGGGTGAGGACCCAGTCAGGGGAACCCATTTTATATTAGGGTTGCCCTGTAACACTTTGATCAGTAACAATGATATTATATATTCATAATAATGTAAATACATAACTGATTTAATCCAGAATTGTACTAAAACTACATTGAGAGGATAGGATGTGGGTAAGATAGTGTAAGATGGCTAAATCTAGAAACCATATTATTAATTTTTAAAGATTTATTTTTATGTATTTATGCATACAAAATTGGGGTGTAGGCCAGAGGTGCGAGAGGTGGGAGGATTCACCAGAGACAGAGTGGGGAGCAAGACAGGCAGATCTACTGAAATACACTGCTGAGGGGAGCAGCAGACAAGACAGGAAAGGTCTGCTGCACCATGTGGGTCAGCTCCCTGGCCAGGATTGAATTCATGCTACAGTGGCTGGCAATAACTTGGTAGCACTGAGAGTTTAACCCCTGCACTACCAGGGAGGCCCCCTACCACCATGTTAATAGCCAATTCAGAATTTCCAAAACTGATGAAACAAGAAATGGCAGCTTAAGCACATATTCAGAAATACAGAGGTAAAACCAGAAGAAATGAGAAAGTTGAAAGTACTAGCCAGGAAAGAGGAACTTGGGAGGAAAGAAGAATCCTGATTTTGAAACAGGGGGGCGGGGGAGGAGGCCGCTCTGACTGAGACAGGGGTCAGAGGCCCCCAAAAAGCCCCTAAAGGCCAAAAGGCCACAAACCAGAATCCAGGGCTATAGCAACAGGGCTATAGCCTATCAGAGGACAGTACCCAGTCAGGTCACTGTCTATGGGTTCTCACCTGCACGCACAATTGCAAGGGACCTCAGGCTACAGGAACAACAGTTAGGGGGAAACGAGAGCGCTTACGTATCCACAAGAGGCTGGCTGCTTCATCCGGACAGCATCAGCGTTGGCAGTCACCAGTTCTATGCCACCAACAGACAGCTCTTTGAGACACCAGGCCTAGGGCCTTTGGTGCTCCTTCCAGTCAGTACCACAGCCAGGACCGAGTCCCAGTCTCTCTCTCTCCTCGGAGGGCGGTGGCTGGAGGCTTCCCTCCTTCTTTTGAAGGCTGGAACCATCTTCTCCTCATCCTCTGCAGGAGCTTTTCTTCCTCTGCTGCTGCTTCTCCGTCTGCTCCTCCAGGTCGCTCCGAATCCCCGTCAGCTCTTTCTTCAAAATGTCTCCCAATGAATTCCTCAAATGTCTCCCAACAAATTCCTAAAATGTCTTCTAATGAATTCCTCAAATGTCTCCCAAGGAATTCCTCTCTCCCTTCGACCAGGCCTTATATTCACTTCTTCAGGTGCCCTCCCCACACAGTCTGATTAGTCCATTTTGCTGCACCTGATTGGTCCATTTTGTCTGCACCTGAGGTCTCTGAGGCAGGCCTGCCACACTAACTTGCAGGGGAGCCGGAGACCACTCCTCCTGCCGGCTGCAATTCTTTGTCACTATTGCCAGTATTTTAATTTTTACTATATGCATGTGTTATTTGATATACAAGAACTCCAAAAAGTACTCAGAATGAATTATCCTCCTAGCTATAACACATTCTTGGATGCCTCCCAAAGTAATTCTGAAAGGATTCAGTGCTAACTTTCTGAGTGACTATAGGCCTCAGCAGTCCTAAAATCAAAAAAGTGTTATAGTGCAAAATCATGACAAAAATAGTTTTGGCTAATGAGGTATTTTGTTTATGGGATGATTATGTAATATTCCTGTGCTCTAATCTATTTAGTGATGCAGTTATAATATAGACCCTCTCTCAAAAACCACCTGGTTCCACTCATTTTCTGATGTTTGTTGGAGGACTTATTTCAATCCTCTTATAAATCTTGACTATCTTATTAAGAACATCTTCTTAGAGTAGGCCTATATTAGGATGACTTGCTTCAGGTGAAACAGCCTTGCCTGACCTAGAAACAGTATAATGTAAAGATGATACAGCCACTAGCTTATTAAATTTCAAAAAAATGAATACGATTCCCATTTGATTTCTCCTTGTTTTAGGATATAGAAAAACTCAGTCATGTTTCCTCTGTGGGTGATTCAGGACTTGTCAAGAGCATAAGCTTGGCATCCATCTTGCTGCCTAAGGAGGAGGCCAGCTACTTCCGCCCTATCTATAGGGGTGATGCTACTGCTTTTTGTATTCAACTATTTTGTATTGATGAGCAACATGAAGCAAGGCAAGTACTGATCTCCAGTTATCTATTATGGGCAGACATTTTTAGGATTTGGTAGCCAGTGTTTAATCTTGTAGAGCCAGTGACATGTATTCATGGTGTGGTGCCAGCAAGGCATAGAGCAAGTTCTCAGTGATTCCAAGCAGAAGGCTAAAGGAAGAGTCATGGAGCCCTTGGTGACTTTTTAGGCTTTTATTACATCATTATATCAGAGATGGCCAGGTACACCGCAGGCAGGGGTGCCGGGGGCCAGGAGGTCAGTAGGCCTCCTAGCCCCTGGTCCATCATGACTCTCTGGACTCTCTCTTCTCTTTCTGCCTATGCTGCTGCTGCTTCTGCCTTTCTTTCTCCCTCTTCTACTACTGCTTGTTCTCTCTTCTTCTGGTGTCCTCGTGACACTGCCCTTATGTGACCTATGTCTCAACCCAGGTGCACTCACTTGCGCATGCCCACTTAGGCATGCATGTAGGCCCGCAGGTGTCTATGGGGGGAGGGTGGAAAAGCCTGATCACTTATCCATTTACCCTTGTAGAGGCAGGAAGGTGGTAGCACAGGAGGAAGGCTCAGGATGGTTCTGGGCAGACGGGTCAAGGAAGGAGAGTCTTGGAGCCCTTGGTGGCTTTTCATGCTTTATTTAGTAGAGGTGGCCAGGTACATGGCAGGCAGGGGTGCCGGGGGGCCGGGAGGCTGGCAGGCCTCCTAGTCCCCAGCGCATCTCACCCTCTCGGCTGCTGCTTCTCTCTCTGCTGCTGCTCCTTCCTGTTGGTCGGGCCTGTTGGTTCTCTCAGTTCTCTGTCTATCTTCACAGTTCTCACAGTTCTGTCTGTTGGTCTTCGCAGTTCTCACAGTTCTGGCGTCCTCATGACGCTGCCCATTTATGCGCGTGTCCAACACAGGCGCGCCCACTTGCGCATGCCCACCCTGGAATGCTCGCAGCACCGCAGGTGTCCATCATCACAGTGGTGGGAGGGTGGAAATACCTGATCAACCTTTACCCTACAACCCTACACATGGCCACATATCCTACTCATCTTGAAAAGTTTTTCAGAATCACAGATTTCTGGACCCCATTCCTAGAGATAACAGTTGTAGGGTCAGAGAACAATCAGGTATTTCCACCCTCCCACCACTGTGATGATGGACACCTGCGGTGCTGCGAGCATTCCAGGGTGGGCATGCGCAAGTGGGCGCACCTGAGTTGGGACACGGGCATAAATGGGTAGTGTCATGAAGACGCCAGGACTGACAGGACCGACCAATAGTACGGACCAACACGAGCAGCAGCAGTAGAAAGCAGCCGAGAGGGTGAGATGCGCCAGGGGTTGGGAGGCCTGCCAGCCTCCTGGCCCCCCGGCACCCCTGCCTGCCATGTACCTGGCCACCTCTACTAAATAAAGCATGAAAAGCCACCGAGGGCTCCAAGACTCCTTTCGTTGACCCGTCTGCCAAGAACCATCCCGAACCTTGCTCCAGTTTCGCTCCCTGCTGCTACAACAGTCCATAAAATTTGGATAAGTTCCACAGAACCAGACTACCCAAGATCTTACCTATGTATTTAATAGCTGGAGATCTGGAAAACTATCAGTTACATAAGCAAAAGACTATTCCCCATTCTCTAAACTTAACTTTGGATTTGGGTTGCTTCTTTGGAGTTTTTGGTTGCTAGTAACCAAAAAGCAATCCAAACTGACTTTGAAAAAATGGAATGATTGATCCATATAATTAAGGACAAGTGAGTCCAGCAACATGGTTGGCTTCCGTCTTCTAGTCCCTCCTCCATCTTCTATTCATAATTAAATTGCAGCAGAACTAAGCCAGTGTATTGCCAGAAAGGAATACGGAACAGGTTTTGGATGGTTCTAGCAAATGGGGGTAAAGGAAGGATTCTTGGAGCCCTTGGTGGCTTTTATGCTTTTATTTACAGAGGTGACACCATTCTCTCAGAGGCGGCCAGGTACATGGCAGGGGTGCTGGGGGGCCAGGAGAATGGCAGACCTCTAGCCCCCAGTACATCTCACCCTCTCGGCTCCTTTGCTGCTTCTCCTCTCTGCTTCTACTGCTGGCGTCCTGTTCCTCCTGCTGTTGCTGCTGCTGTTGCTGCTGCTGCCATCCTGTGACGCCACCCTCACCCATGTCCAAACCCAGGTGCGCCCACTTGCGCATGCCTGCCTAGGCATGTGAGCAGCACCGCAGGTGCCCATCATCACACCAATGGCAGGAGGGTGGAAAAACCTGATAGTTTTCTCTGACCGTACAGCCAGTAACTCCTAAAAGACAAAGGGACAACCTTTACATACATCAGGAACAATGGAATTGCAGAAAAGAACAGGAAAAACTATACTGTATTGTAAAATACCATGTTACTGTAACCATTAGAGGGAGGGGCAACTGCTATATTCAGCACCCCTCCACACACACACACAGTTGTTAACTCGGGCTGTAGTGCCACCAAGGGCACAGAGCAAGTTCTTGATGATTCCAAGCAGAGGGGTCAAGGAGGAGTTCTGGGGCCCTTGGTGGCTTTTTCAGGCTTTTATTATCAGAGGCAACCAGGTACACAGCAGGCAGGGGTGCTGAGGTGGCCAGGAGGCTGGCAGGCCTCCTAGCCCCTGGTGCATCTTCATTCTCTGGGCTGCTTCTGCTGCCACTGCTGCTTCTCTCTCCCTTTTTCTGCTCCCTGCTGTTCTCCTCTACTCTCCCTTCTTCTACTCTCCTCTGCTGGTGTCCTCATGATGCCGCCCTTACATGCCCGTGTCTCAGCCCAGGTGCACCCACTTGCGCATGCCCACTTAGGCATGTGTGCAGGACCTCAGGTGTCCATCATCACACCAGTGGTGGGAGGGCAGAAAAGCCTGACACTTTTCCATTTACCCTACAATGGCTCATACCCCCATCAGGGAAGTTGAAGACCTAGCACTACACTGGATGAGTGAACAGGGTTGGCATCCAATACAAAGTTGCACTATTGGAGAACTATAGGAACAGGAGTGCAGAGTGGTGATTACCTGCACTGCACTGGCTTGAACCTGAGGCTTCCAATATATAACAGCTGGAGCCAGAACTGACAGAACCAAAGTCAGGTTGAATCACTTTTATTTCCTCATGGAAAAGGCTATTACTTGCATCCTGAGGGTGTGATATTCTAAATGCTTCCTATCTCATCACCCAAGGCCAAAAATGAGGCAGTAGCTATACTATCACTCACCAGAGTTTAAATCACCTGGATCTTAAAAAAGGAGCAAACACCCCAGGATAAGACTCTCTACTGGGTAAGTAAAGAAAATAATTCACAGCTTGTGAACCTGTCTCAACTACAGTCTGTGCCCAGCACGATATCTAGTGTTCAGATACAGCCTGGAAGTTGAGGCTGTGTAGGGTAAAGGTTGATCAGGTCTTTCCACCCTCCCACCACTGTGATGATGGACACCTGCGGTGCTGCGAGCATTCCAGGGTGGGCATGCGCAAGTGGGCGCACCTGTGTGGGACACGGGCATAAATGGGTGGCGTCATGAGGACGCCAGAACTGTGAGGACCAACAGACAGAACTGCGAGAACCAACCAACAGAACTGACAGGATGAGCAGCAGCAGCAGTAGCAGCAGCAGCAGAGAGAGACTGAGAGAAGAAGCAGCCGAGAGGGTAAGATGCGCTGGGGGCTGGGAGGCCTGCCAGCCTCCCGGCCCCCCGGCACCCCTGCCTGCCATGTACCTGGCCACCTCTACTAAATAAAGTATGAAAAGCCACCGACGGCTCCAAGAGACTCCTTCCTTGACCCGTCTGCCCAGAACTATCCTGAACCTGCTCCAGTGCCGCCACCATCCTGCCGCTACAGGCTGGCATGAGACTATATAAGACATTTAGGCCAGAGGTATGGCCTAGAGGAGGGGATCACTGTGGCTTTCCACCACACAACTCTGGGACCTAAAACATCGTAAAAAGCTTGAATCCTTAAATGTCACTAAAGATAAGCCTTTGGTGCCCTCTTAACAGTTTTTTTCTACTCCTTGCTGGTACCATTTCTCTGGCTACCTGAACAAGTACAAAGATATCACCTTGAAGGTTTATACCTATCACAACCTATAAAAACTAAAAATGAAGCTGTAGAAGAACATATCACAAATGCTATAGCGAGAAAATAATACAAATCCTGAGATAAATTCAGTCTAGAAAAACTGGAATATGTCTGAAGAGGAGTTCAAGGTAACAATTATAACAATGTTTGCTGATTAAAAAAAAAAGATGATGCAAAACAGGAACAGAATAGGATCAAGAAAATATGAGATTGTCACAATTAGAATGAGTAGATCTAAAAAATACTATAACCAAATTTAAATATACAACAGAGGACCTCAACAGCAGACAAATGCAAGTAATGGGTGAAAATTAGTGAGCTTTAAAAGCACAAAATTGAAGAATATACAAGTAAATAAAGGGAAAAAAAGAATAAACAAGGGAAAATTTATTTAAGGACATAATTGCTGAGAACTATCTTAATATGGGAAATGATTCAGATATCTTCATCTAAAAGTCCCAGAGTTCCAAACCAAATAATACCAGACAGACATACTCCAGGAAACATTATAATAAAACTGTTGAAATTCAATAACAAGAACAGAATCTTAAAACAGCAAGAGAAAAGGGCAACCTTAAAGGGAATACCAGTTAGACTGTCAGCAATCTTTTCAATAGGAAGCTTATAGGCAAGAAGGGAATGGCAAGAGATATTTAAGGTACTCAAATAAATTAGCAGACAACTATAAATCAGAGACATTTTGCAGGGGAGGGGGAGGGAGAGTTATCAAAACTGGGGAGAGAAGAGAACAAGGGACTATGGTGATGGTGCATGGATGAACTCTGGTGGTGGGAATTTCACAGAGACTACAACTGAGGAGAAAGCATAATCCTACAAAAATAAATAATTATGGAAATTATGTATAAAGTATATAAATAAGAAAAAAGTACTATGAAACAGTTACATACAATAGTGTAGGTAATATATAGTAGCCACTGGGAACTGCCTTCAAGACATCTTGTAAAATAAAAATTCAAATTGCAAAGTAAAAAAAAAAATTTCTGACTTCGAATTCTTACCCTGCAAGATTAACAATTCAAGACAGAAGAAAAGGTGAGGAGCTTTACTGAAAAGCAAAACTAAAAGAATTTATCAACACCAAGCTATACATAAACAATTACTAAAAGGGTTATTATAAAGAAATCAAACAACAGTTATAGAGGTAACACCAAAATTATATAACATGGAGGTGGAGGTGAGTCATAATGTCTCCAGTCAGAACAAGTTTGAGACTACACAGTTCAGTGGGTCATGGAAATAGTCCATTATATATATGCTCCCCTTACTAGAAACTTCAAACAAAAATAGTAGAAGTAACACATAAACAGAAATGTAACCTAGAGGCCCCGGGTGGCACAGCTGGTTGAGCGCTGCACTATGAAGCATCCACTGCACAACAGCACAAGTTCGATCCCTGGCCAGGGAGGGGACCCACATGGCGCAGCAGACCTCTCCTGCCTCACCAGCTGCTCCCCTCAGCAGTGTATTTCAGTAGGTCTGCCTGTCCTCCTCCCCACTCTGTCTCTGATGAATCCTCTCACCTCCTGCGACTCTAACCTTTACCCCAGCTCTTGTATGCATAAATATATATATCTTTAAAAAAAAAAAGAAATGTAACTTAAGCAAAATATAAAAAGCAAGACCTTAAAAAAAAAAAAGGGAAAGAAAAGCTAAACTAAAAAAATAACAAAATGGCAAGAGCACATTTTCAATAATCACCTTAAACATAAATGGCCAGAATTCACCAGTTAAAAGGTATTGACTGGATAAACGTATTTCAAATTGGAATCCAATCTTTACTGTTCAGAGAAAACCCATCTTATAGTCAGGCACAGAGTTAGAGTTAAAGGCTGGAAGACAATCCTACATCAAAATAGTAAAAAATCTCAGGAACAGTTTTAGCAGATAAAATAGACTTCCAGTTAAAAAGAGTAATAAGAGATAGATATTACATTATCATAAAGAACCTAATACAACAAGATATAACATTCATAAATATGTATGCACCAGATGATGGAACACCAAGATACATAAGACAGTTGCTACTGAACTAAAGAGAGATATTAAAAAGAATACAATAATACTAGGGTATTTTGATGCAACTATGGACAGATCAATTATATATAACCATAGAAATAATAAATATCCTTAAATGAGGAGTTAGATTAAATAGTTTTATCAAGCATATACAGAACAATCTACCCTAAAACTAATGCATACATATTTTTAAGTGCTTTTTGAACTTTTCCAAGAATAGACCGTATTTTGAGTCATAAGCCAATTGTTAATCTACAAATATTGAAATTATACAAAGTACTCTTTCTGACAAAAATGCCATAAAGCTAGAAATTAGCTATATAAAACTCAGGCAAAACTATAACTACTATTGTTAATGGATATTAAACAATATGCAGCTTATTAGCTGTTGGGAAAAAGGAAATTGAAACAGATAAAAAAAGTACATAGAGACTAAGAAAATAGGATACCAGCCATCAGAATCTATGGAATGCAGCCAAAGTGATCTTAAGAGGGACAATAATTGCAATACAGGACCACATTTAGAAGGAAGATAATAAACTATGTAATACTACACAAAAAGCATCTTAAAAAGAGGAACAAACAAGACCCAAGTTGGTGTAAGGTAGGAAATAATAAAAATAAGAGCAGAAATAGACAAACTAGAGGTAAAAAACTATACAAAGATAAATAAAACTAAGAGTTGGTTCTTTGAGAAGACAAGCAAAATATATAAACCTGTAGCTAGATTAACAAAGAAGAGAGAACATATTAATAAATAGAATCTGAAATAAAAGAGGAATAATTACAATAGAAGGCATAGAAATAGGCCAAAAGATCAGAATAAGTTATTATGAATAATTTATGATAATGAATTTAATAATCCTGCAGCAATGGACAAATTTATAGATCAATACAGTTTACCCAGGATAAGACAGGAAGAAATAGGGGAATTAAATAAACCAATATTAGCCTGAATTTAAAGAGCAAAAAAAATTTTCCCCCAAAACAAAAACCAAGGGCCAGACAGTTTTGCAAACAAATTTTATTTAACTTTTAAAGAACTATTTCCATCTTCCTCCAATTATTTCTAAAACCCAAGAATAGTGAACATTGCCTAATAAACTTTACTATATATCACCTTAATACCAAATCAAGATAGTACATGAGAAGAAAACTATAAACCAACATCTCCGATGAACACTGACATAAAAATCTTCAACAAAATACTAACATCAAATATATCACACAGATTATACATCATGATCAGTGGGCTCAATACCAGGGATGCAAGGGCAATTTAATACTCAAAAATCAAATCAGTATAATACATTATATCAACAAAAGTACATCTAAAAATCAAATGATAATAAATGCAGAGAAAGCAATTGATAAGATTCAGCACTCATTTGTGTTAAAAACTCTAAACAAGATGGAAATAGAAAAAAACCTACCTCAATATAATAAAAACTTTGTATTACAAAATTACAGCCAATGTAATACTTACTGATGAACAACTGAAAGCTTTTCCTTTAAGATCGGGAACAAGACAATGATGCCCATTGTCTTTAGTATTAAAGGTTTTAGCTAGAGCTTTCAGATAATAGTAGGAAGTGAAGGAAATCCAAGTTGGAAAAGAAGTGAAACAATCATGATTTGCAGATGATGTGAAATGATATTATATATAATATATTATGAATATAATATATATAAAAGTCTGACAACTTCACCAAAAAGCTGTTAGAAATAATATATGAATACAACAAATTGAAGGGTTACAAAATTAACATACAAAAATCAATTGCTGTTTTATATACAGTAAATGAAAAGAAAAAAAAAACTAAGACAATAATTCCATGCACCATCACTTTCAAAAGAATCAGATACCTCAGAATTCATCTAATCAAGGAGATGAAGGACCTATACACTCAGAACTTCAAGACATTAATGAAAGATTTAGATACTGATATAACGAGACGACATGTCATGGAGGAGGAGAATCATTGTAACTAAAATGACTATTCAGCTTAAAGTGATATATAAATTTAATGCAATATCCATTGATATACCAACAATATTTGTCAAAGAAATTGAACAAAAAATATTGGAATTTATATGGAGCAGTGGAAAGTCCTCAAATAGCAAAAACAATCCTGATAAAAATGGAAAGAAATGGAGCCATCATACCTGATTTTAAACTATACTATAAGGCAACAGTCACTAAAACAATATGATATTTAACATTAAAATAGACACATGGATAGTGGAACATAATAGAAAGCCCAGAAATTGAAACCCACACTGTTAATTTATGATAAAGTGGTCATGAGCTTACTATGGAGGAAATAGTGTTTCTTTAATAAATGGTGCTGGCAAAACTGAAAGACCCCATGTAAAAGAATGAATCATTCTCTAAATACATGCACAAAAATACACTGCAAATGTGTTCTTAACCTGCAACAATAAAATACATAGAAGAAAATATTGGTGCTATATTCCATTATACCAATAATAAAAAATGTTTTTGTCTATCCCATAGCAAGGGAAATAAAAGGATAAATAAACAATTAAAAAGCTTTTAAAAACACAGCAAAAGAAAATATAAGTATAATATATAAGTATATAACAAACATCCTACTGAATGGAAGAAAATACTTACACATGGCACAATCAACAGGAGTTAATGTTCAAAAAAGCAAACAGTCTAATACCCTGTAGATCTGAACAGACAGTTCACAAAAGGGGATATCCAGAGGACCAATATATATATATATATGGGAACATGTTCATCATTGTTTCTAATAAGAAAGATGTAGGATAAAACCACTGTGAGATATCTTACACTCATGAGAAGGGCAGCGATAAAGGAGATCCCCAAAGCAAGTGCTGGAGAGGATTTGGAAAATGAGGAACCCTATTACACTATTAGTGGGAATATAAACTGGTACAGTCATTATGGAGAGCAATTGGGGTTTACCTTTAAAAATATAGAAATGGAAATACATTATCCAGCCATCCCACTCTTGGACATCTATCCAAAGAATATGAGACCATCAATTCAAAAATCTGCATGCTCTACAATGTCTATTGCAGCATTAGTTACAATGGTTGGGACATGGAAGCTGCTTAAATTCCCATCAGTGGAAGTCTGGATCAGAAATATGTATCTATACTATGGAATGTTATCCAGTCATAAGAAAAGATGAAATGCAGCCATTTAGAGCATAATGAAAGGAGTTTGAAGGAATTGTGTATACTTAAATCAGAATGACAGAGACAAACATTCAACATTTACATAGTGGATGATTCAGCAAAATAAAATACTTTAAAAAACTAATGTGCATCAAGAAATGAAGTTAAGAGGGAGGTAGGAGACAAAAAGGGTCAAGGAAATATAAAGAATGGTGGTGGGGGAGAGATGCAAAAACTGAGGACAAGAGCAGTGGTAGGACTGATTTCAAATATGGTTCCCTCTAGCCCTTAGATAACCCAGTGAAAAACCATATTTCTCTCTTCATCTCCCATCCCTGGTTCCCTGCTGGGGGCCCTATTCTCAGAACAGTGTACTCAACCCGTGGACAAGAGAGTCAAGAGGAGGACAATCTGGTTTGGGCCCAGCTCTATGTGTCTATTTCTGATCACTGCCTGGTGCTAGAGCCAGGAGTTACTTGCTTTCCTCATGATCCCCAACTCCAAATCTGGGGTTGGAGCCTTATGTAATAAACATAATCTGAGAAATGGGTTAGTGAGATACAAGAATCCAGGGCAGATGTTGACAGAGGACCATGGCGCTCGGAAGGCAAAGCCTGGGTACCCACCAGACAACTCAGTTACTCCTCTTCAGTTCCTCCCAAATGCCCACTTGTGCTGCCTCCCACAGACTGGATGTGGTCTCTGGCCTTCAATGCCAAGATCCCACATGTGGACACTGACCCTCAATGCCTAGGTCCCTCATTTCCTTTAGGACACCCACCTACTCCACCATTTTGTCTATAGAAGATTCCTGAAGAAGAGAAGAATGACCCATTTTTATAGACTGGAATTGTCAGTGGGCAGAACGAGAGCTACTGAAGGAACCCCAAACCTGATGCTCTGCCTGCCATCTGCCCTATAAAGACAAACATACTCTTAGAGCATAAATCCTTCAATAGGAAAGAACTTTAATACAATTAGTGTGTAGTAGAAGAAAAAGAATATAGCTAAAAATCATTTCCAATTAAACATCCAAGTTACCCATCCTCTCATGGGTAAATGCCTAGTCAAATAAGGTTAGTCCAAATTGGGCCACTGAGGCTCAAAGGCTTGCCACAAGGCTAAGGTGCCTTCTGGTGGGAACCCTTCTAGAAGGAGTAGTGAGGGACAGGCAAATCTAGAAGGAAAATAGCAAAATCAAAATACAAGTAAAGGTAAAGATTTCTATTGCTAGCTTTCCTATTGGTCTCTCACCCTCACCTCTTTCAAGTGTCTCTTTCCATATCTCCCAAGTCCATGGTACAAGTCCAGGGCTGAGAAGCAAGCTTGGCTTCTTTACATGCCTCTCTGCTCCACGTTCCTCCCCCACGTCTTCTCCTATTCTTTTCTAACTTCTCACTGCTCAGCTCCATCCTTCCTTAGGTGAGGCAGGGAACCTGGAACCTTTCCCTTCTACATATATAACACTGTTACAGAAGATTCTGGAATATCTTTCAGATTAACAAGACATTTCCTTGTTAGAGGATGTATTTAAACATATTCCCAGTTTCCCCAGCCTTCTGTAGAGTCATGTCTTATTTTTTTCCTCTTATTTTTCATTCCTTTAGAAATATTGGGAGTTGAAAAGGGACATCTTTTTATTCTGATTATAATGTAGACATCTAAAGTTTGAGATATGTTGTTTCTATTTATTTTCCCCAGATGCACTCAGATATGATTGTGCTTACTATGTTATCTTTCAATTTTCAAATACAAATTCAGTGACCCATTGTGGTTTGTTAGTGAGTATACATCCACAGCTGGTCAGAAAGTCTTTTGCATATAAAAGAGAAAAAGATTAGTTTAAAATGTATCCGAGTCTCCTACAGATCTTCCCAAAAAAGGGAGATCATATCATAGAGCGACTAACTTCCTTTTTGAATGTGCAAAACATGTTGATTGCTATAAAATACCTTCAGATCTAGAAAAATATTTTATTCCTGATGTATGAAGGTTATGACTTCTGCAACTGAATAATGTTCAGTTAGACACAAATTCTGATCATTGGTTAGTTAATCATTGCCTAAGGGAGAGATACCCATAAATCTCTTTAAATATACATCAATGCTGCATTTGCTTCCAGGCTAATGGAAATGCTTATTGTTCTGTTTACAGGTCGCTGGACTTCATGAATTTTGTTTTCAGTCTTTTCCCTGTAAGTATATGCTGAATTTTGAGTAATGTAATTGGTTTTATTAGCTCTAAAAGTTGCAGAAGAGTAAAATGCCAGTCATTTTCCAAGCATTTAAAATGCTATGAATGTTGAGATTTGAACTGCTCCATATTCTGCAAATAAGGTCAAATGGCCTATCATTTTTTTTATTAATATAAAATATTTTAAAATTTACATATACTTGCCATCAATTGTAATCCCCATGTATTCCCCATCACCATCTCACCAGTGCACCATCACCTCAGTCCCTCGTGCTCCCATCTTCCCTCAACCCTCCTCCTCCCCTCCCCACCAGGTGTCCCCAATTTGTCCTTGTCTCCTCATTTTTGGTTTCTGTGTCTTTATTGCTGTTACTGTTCTTATTATTGTTCTTATTCCTTTCCTTGATCCTCCTTTGGTTCCCTTATGTTCCTCCTAAGGGAGGAACCATCTGGTATTTTTCTTTTGCCTTCTGACTTCCTTCGCTGAGCATAATCCCCTCCAGATCCATCTATGTTCCTATGAATTAATCTAGTTTTTCATTTCTGATTGCTGAGTAGTATTCCATCGTGTATATGTACCCCAGCTTCCCGATCCACTCATCTGTTTTGGGGCATTTAGGTTGTTTCCAGGTCTTACCTATTGTAAGGAGTGCTGCTATAAACATCGGGGTGCTGGTATTCTTTTGAATCAGTGTATTTGTGTTTTTTGGGTATATTCCTAGGAGAGGGATTGCTGAATCATATGTAAGTTCCATTCTTAGTAGTTTCAGGAACCGCCATACTGCTTTCCATAATGGTTGGACCATCTTGCATTCCCACCAGCAGTGTAAGAGAGTTCCTTTTTCTCCACATCCCCGAAATGGCCTATCTTGAAATAAAATATTCCTTCCAATAATTCTTCAGCCATGCCACTTTTAATGGTTTTCTTTCAATGCTTCCTTTCTTTTATAGATAGCTTTACCAGTTTTTATTGGAATCAGATTATTAGTAGAATGCTGGTAGTAATGTCAGGCATTGAAATGAAGTGTGTGAATGAAATGTCAGGCATTACACTAAAGTGAATGAGACTGTTGTATCACTTTCTAGCTTGTATTGGCTTTCAAAGAATCTTTCAGCCATCATATTGCTTCTCTGAGGGAAAGAAAATGGGAATGTTAGAGTGCAGGGTGAAGAATGTATCCCAGGACCCCCAAACCTGCACACTCTAAATGGCTCTGCCAGCCCCTGTATAAAGACAAACATACTCATGTACATAAAACCTTCAATAAAACAAACTTTAATACCATTAGTGTGCAATAGAGAAAAGAAAAAAGAATATAATTAAAAGTTTCCCCATGAAGCACCCAAAGTTACCCATCTCCTCATGGGTAAATGCGCAACCAAACAGGGTTGTCCCAAAGCAGGATTGCTGAGGCCCAAACTCTTGCACAAGTCTAAGGCACCTTCTGCTAGGAACCACTGGAAAGGGGTAAAAAGGCCCAGGCCAGTATGGCACTATAGGAGCAAAAATCAAAATACAAGTCAAAGTAAAGAGTGAGATTGTCAGCCTCCCCACAGTTCTCTCACCCACATTCCTGTCTCTTTCAAGTGTCTCCTATGTCCCCTAAGTCCCAGGCCAAGAAGTCAGCATAGCTTATTCACATGTCTCTGCTCCCTGTGCCTCCTCAACATCTTCACGATCTCCTTCCTTCTTTCCCTTGCCTGCTCAGCTCCTCCCTTCCTTGGTTGGGGCAAGGAACCTAGAACTCCCTCTTTCTATATGTATTACTCTGGTACAGGATCTTGTGGTTAATTTTCTGGTTGGCATTGCCTGACGTGAGGAGGGGCTCAGCCCACTGTTATGCTTTTGATGAATGGGACAGACCAATGCAGACATCCAAGTGCAATACATCTACTCCATTTCAGGGAAATCTGGCCCTGTTCTTTCATATTTTGTTTGATTGTTGTCAAGGGATGGAAATTCTAACCAATCTCTTCTAACTTTATTAAAGAGACGAAAGTGGAAAAGGAAGACAATTGAGGAACATGGTGGATTTTTATAAAGATTTTTTCCATGGCTTCATCAGTTAACAATTGTACTTCTTCAGTTGACTAATTACAAGCAAAGTATCTTATCATTTTATTTTTCCTTGATACTCTTTATACTGAGGCAAAAAATAAATATGGTTTAATTATGTTGACTGAAAGTGATCACAGATTGTATTTCCTCATTTTGTTAATATAATAAAGCCTTACAATAAATGTTCTCTATCATAATTTTTAAAATTTATTTTAAGGCATTTCAAAGTTTATAAAACAATGTAGGATTACCCTGAAGGTAGGATTTACAAAGGCTGTTTTCACAAAGATGCCCCGAAGTAATTCTACTAAATTTAATTTATTCCTATTTTGAAGTCATGGAAGGACAGATCTTAAGCATTACAAAAGCAATGCTGGCTTAAAAAAGGTAAAAGACATGTTTACTTGTTAATTCTATTTTATCTCAGGATATGGGAGACAGGAACAAAATACCTTCATTACTTCATCCTTAATCCTGCAAATCCAAATTGAAGCGCTCATTAGAGTCTTTTCCCAGAGGAGGACTGCTGAGTCTTGGCACCCAATCCTTATTTTCAGCTGGATTATTTCAACAACTTGACTCTAAAGTTCCCCAAAAGGAGCTGTGTTATTTTGCTAGAAAGAAAGAAGATAAGGTCATACAATGATTCACTCCTTTGGGTTGCACAAATGTCCCCAGGGCTTTTGATTAGCACAAGTAATGCCTTCACTGGGTTCAGAAGAAGGCAAGATCCCACAGGGACAAATTAGCTCTGGGAAGAGCAGGCTGCTTCTGCAGGCGCCTGGCAGAGGGTCAAGTGGACTGAGTGGAGTACAGCCGGGCCAGGGCAGCACTGTCCCAACGACATCCTACAGAGCTGTATAAATAACTCTGAATGTGCTACTGGTCACATTAAAAGAGAGCAAAAAAGGAAAGGTGAAATCAATTTTAATAAAACATTTTTCTTAACTCATTGTCTGAATTACAATCATTTCAAATTGAGTCAATATGAAAAATTATTAATGAGATATTTTACATTCTTCTCCCCAGCTTTTGAAACCTAGTGTGTCTTTCACAATTATAGCAACATCTCAACACAAGCACTACATGTTCATCAGAAATACTTGATGTACATTTCAAGTTCGTATAATTCACAATTGAGTATGTAGATGCTCATAGACAAGTTTTACTTAACATACATAAAAATGAATATTCAGTTTCTTGCTCATACTGATCACAGTCAGAATATTCAGTGGCCACTCTCCTGTGTCTGCTAACTAAACCCACTTTACAGGTTAAACACATCCTTGGACCCATCCACCCAAATGGGATCATGTAATGACAAAATACACAGGCCTAGAGCATTAACCTCATTTCACAGAGGAGTGGGTCCTGGCTGGTATCAAGTATCTCTCAGTAAGCGCAGAAGGGCCTTTACTATGACACCATGTTGCCTCATTTACTCCTAGATACAAACGAATGTACAAGTACAGATGTCTTTAATTTAAAAATATGCTTCCACAAAATAGCAATGCTAAATGGCTGATGATTGTTGGTAATATTCATTCACTTAGGTTTCAGTCAAATTTGCAAGTATTTTCTCATGTTCTTGCAGTTACTTACCCCTTTGAATTTTATATGATTATTTTTCAAATTATAGATCGTTTAACTTGAATATCCTCTGCTTTGCATATTTTTCTCCAATTTGTTTCATGTTTAACTGCAGAGATTTTATTGATAAACAACTTAATTTTCTTTCCCTATATCTTGATATCCAATCATGTTAGGAAAAGGACTTCTGCATCATTTCTCTGCCCCATCTGACACCTGAGTTTGTCCTCATCCAGAACTTCGTGAAGATGGTCCCCTTCAACAACTGCACCCTTGAGCATGATCTCTATGTCTTCCATCGGGCTGGCTTGCTCAAGTAAGCAGAAACACATTTAACCAAAAGACAATCCCTATATTTTAAAAGAAAGAGAGAGAGACAGAGAGAGACAGAGAGAAATAAGGAACTCTTTACTATTTTAAGTAAATTATTTACTTAAAAAATTGTTTTATTGATGGAGAGCTTGATCAAGTGGTTTTAACAAACACATTTAGGGGAAAGTCAGTGAGAAGTTACCTGTATGTTCAAATATTAAAACATAATGCAACTCCACAATAATCAAGACAACCACACGGTGACAAACTCAGTAGGCAGAATAATGTAACATTCGAGTTCCACCACAGATACCATTATAGTAAGAGTTTAGTGTGTGTATCTTGTGTAGTTATGTCACATTACAGACATACATATGTGATAAACTTTGTGCCCCAAAGGTAGAGAAGAGAAGGGCTATTCTGTAAATACTGGGACAAAAATAAAGATGGAAACTTTATATTCTTTAGTAAAATAGATTCCCATGTAATAGAAGAGTCAAACATAAATATTGAAAATGTAAGAAATTAGAAAGTATGTATACCCTACTAAAAAGGGTTCCCACGAAAGAGAGTAAAGAGAAGGGCTTTGCCCAAGGCCCACCTCTCCTAGAGGTGGCTTGCACCCAGTGACTGGTGTGTATCACTCCAAGTCCAATAGGAAAAGAGTAGTGGGCATGCTTCTTACAGAAGCCCCAACACAAAGGTCGCTTTGCATTTCATTGGCTCAGATTGGGTCCTGTTGTACTCGACCCTGTCTCATTGTGCCAGAGACCTCTGGTTGGTAGAAATTAGGTCTGTTCCCAAAGCTCAAGGGGTTGGGTGGGAAAGGGGCGCGTTGTTAGACACAAATATAGGGCATTGTTTGAAAAAAGAACAATTGAGGTGCCCTTACAGCATTGTTTTCATAAATCAACTTTTTCATGCTGTCTTATATACGTAGTCTTATTCTAACATAATGTTATGAAGATCACAAAACTGCATTTAAAATGTTTACATTTTATTATATATGTGTGTGAATATATGTGTGTTTTAAGTGAAACTTTAAGAAACATTCTAAATAATCACTTTATAATTGGAGAATGAGGAATGAATTTTGGCATATTCATTCAGTACATTGTTATGCAGATTTTGAAAAATCAAAGACATATATTTATCTGGTATGAAATGATGTATCAGCTGGTGAGAAAAAATAAGGATCCAAACAATAACAGTAATAGTAATAACAATAATGTTAGCTTACATTTATGGAGTGTGTATAATATTCTACGCTCTGTAGTAATTAAGAAATCACTTTCTATATGTCAGTACTTACAGTGACCTTTTAGTGAGGTACCATTATTATTCTATCCCATTTTACAGTTATAGAAACAGAAACTCAGAGTTAAGTAACTAGTCCAAAGTCCACACAGCAGGAAGTGGCAGAGATGCAATTAAAACTAAAGTATTTAGCTTCCAGAGCCAACTTATTACCACCTCACACAACCTCTTTAGGCTGTTTTCAGTGTAAGTCCATTTGATTTTAAAAAAGTATAGACATGTATCAGTTAGCACTTGGACTAAGCTGTTGTAACAGAGAAACCCCAAAGCACAGTAGTAAACCAGATAGCTTTGCTTCTATCACCTGTAGACATGAGTAGGTTATCTGGGGACCCAGGTTTCTTCTTTTGTATTTCCTCTATCCCATAAAGTAAGGATGTTTACTTAATGTCTACAGAGAATCATGGGGGTTTGTGAATTTGGATAGGAAGAAAAATGACTATTTTACTAAAATTTAATTGAAATTTAATGTGTCCTTCCATTGTGAATGAAGGCCGTAAAGCACAAATTTATCAAAAATCATGACTTTGTAATCAGTAGAAATCATGGATGCTTGCATTTCATATCGTGTATTTTCTTTTCTTTTTTAAAAAGATTTGTTTATGCATACAAGAGCTGGGGTACAGGCCAGCAGCACGGGAGGTGAGAGGATTCACCAGAGAGAGAGCGGGGAGCAGAACAGGCAGATCTACTGAAACACGCTGCTGATGGGAGCAGCAGGCGAGGCAGGAGAGGTCTGCTGTGCCATGTGGGTCTCCTCCCTGGCCAGGGATCAAACTCAGTGCTGTACAGCAGATGCTTCACAGTGCGACGCTCAACCCGCTTTGCCACCAGGGAGGCCCCCTCATGTGTCTTTTCATGTAGTATTGCACAGTATGGTTGTTGCAAATATCTCAAAATGTCTGTATTTATTCTAATTTGAAATTTCAGTAGTTATTTTATTCTCATCCAGAACTTGCTACTTCATGCATTAATGAGGAGGCATAGATCCTAGCACACATTTTTTTTTGACATTTTGATACCTATCTATCAATAAAAGACATTATGTCTTTTATTTTAAATATTAAAAAATTAGTTTGAGAGGGAGTCCCTAGCATCATCAGACTGCCAAAGAGGTCTATGGCACTCAAAACTGCCAGACCCACTGCCAGCTTAGAGAATCATAACTACGTTTCAACCCACAGAGAAATGAAAGGGAAACATGTTTCCCTTATGGAGCCTACAGAACTTCTGTTGGTATTCTGTGGTCAGGAAGTCAGTTGTGGCCCCACCTAGTTGTAAGAGATATGTTGCTAGGAAGTCAAGGGGGTCCTTAGTCAGAACTTAGTTGATTCGGTTATGAAAAGGAAGAAGACAGAGGATACCATGGGAACGTAAGATCTAGTTTCTATCTTGCATGTGTATAGATAGAAGTTCTACAAAGGCGCAGAGAATTTTATTAACCTTATGCCTCTGGGGAGTAGGACCAGAGATGGGGGTGTGTGGACACCAACTTACTTTTGCTTTATGTCTATTGGTTATGTTTAAAAAACTTTATTTTTAAGTCCTCAGCAAAATTGAGCAAAAAGTGCAGAAGGTTCCTACAAACCCCTTTCAACCCCTCATTCCTCAAAGACTTTCACAGTTAACATCCCACACCAGAATCAGAACACTTTACCATCAGGGAACCTACACTGACTTGTTTTTATCAACCAAAGTCTGTAGTTTACATTAAGTTTCACTCTTTCTGTTGTACATCCTTTGTGTTTTCTTAAATATATAATGACAAACATGTATGTACCAAATCTGCATGCTCTAAATGGGTTCTGCCATCTGCTGGATCAAAACAAAGATATAAGACCTTTAATGCAAACAAACTTTAATACAATTAGGGAACAGTACAGAAAAGACAAAGAATGTAGTTACTAAATCAAGCATCCAAAGTTACCTATCCCCGTGTGGGTAAAAATCCAGCCAAATAGGATTGGCCCAAAGCAAGGCCCAAAAGCCTGCCACAAGTCCAAAGGACCTTTCAGTGGAGACCCATGGAAAAGCTTTGTGTTATGAATATATAAAGAGTATCTCTAATTTATAGTTTCCTACTAGTTTTTTCATGACTGCAAATTTTTAACTGATTTGGGTTAATACCAAAGAGCACAATTTTGGATTGTGTGGTAAGAGTGTTTAGTTTTATAAAAAACACTGGGAAAATTGTCTTCCAAAGTGGCTGTACCATTTCACATCCCACCAGCAATGAAAGAGAATTTCTGTTATTTCACATTGTCATCAGCATTTAGTGTTTTCAATTTTTGCCATTCAAATAGGTGCGTAGCAGTACTTATTTTAATTTGCAATTCCCTAATGACCTACAGTGTTGATCATCTTTTCATATGCTTACTTGCCATCTGTATATCTTTTATGATGAGGTGTTTGTTCAACAGATGCCCATCATCTTTTGCTCATTTTTTTTTTCAGAGAGCTAAAAAAGGTTTCATTTTTATTTAGTGATTGGGATATTAAAAAATTTTTTTTCTTTTTTTTATTAAAATATTTTAAAATTTACATATACTTGCCATTAATTGTAATCCCCATGTATTCCCCATCACCATCTCATCAGTGCACCATCACCTCAGTCCCTCGTGTTCCCATCTTCCCTCAACCTTCCCCCTCCCCTCCCCACCAGGTATCCCCAGTCTGTTCTTGTCTCCTCATTTTTGGTTTCTGTGTCTTTATTGCTGTTGTTGTTATTATTATTATTATTCTTATTCCTTTCCTTGATCCTCCTTTGGTTCCCTTATGTTCCTCCTAAGGGAGGAACCATCTGGTATTTTTCTTTTGCCTTCTGACTTCCTTCGCTAAGCATAATCCCTTCCAGTTCCATCCATGTCCCCATGAATGAGTCTAGTTTTTCATTTCTGATTGCTGAGTAGTATTCCATCGTGTATATGTACCACGGCTTCCCAATCCACTCATCCTTTTGCTCATTTTTAAGTTATATTGTTCACTTGACTCTCTTAAAAATAAAATACTTATATAATAGAAAATTTAGATAATTTTATATATACCAAGGTTTTAAATTTTATTGTCATTCAAGTAGAAATTTTATTAAAATGTACTTTACACTCTGCATTCTTCAGTAGAGTGCACTGGTGACTTGAGATTCTTTTTGTGAATAAATGCACACTGGAGATGTAATGCATGCAGAAGACACTAGTTCTAGGAATGGGTTGAGGATCTGGCTGTAGTTGTGGCCTCAGTCTCAGTGGATTAAATTACTTAATTTATCTCTTGTCTCAACATCTTTTTTTCATGAACATATATTACTTTTATTAAAAATAAAATCTAATTTTTTTAAACTATGAGTCTTTCAATGCTTATTTTTCAGGTGTAGCTAGGTGTTGATATGCTCCTTACTCTTCCTTCTGTATTGATTGTTAACCTTGCTGGGTAAATAATTCTGGACTGGAAGTCTATTTCTTTAAGTATTTAAATATCTTTTTCTAGTTTCTTCATGCTCACAGTATTTCTGCTGAAAAGTCTGCCTACAGTCTAACTGGGTGTTACCTTATGGATATCCTTTAATCTCTTGATATTTTCAGTATTCTCTCTTTATCATTGATTCTGTAAAATGTTGATATTATGTCTTGGTATATATTTGTCTGGTATTAATTCTTTGAACTCTTTGATCTCTTGGATCACAATTTCTGGGTCATTTCCCAAGTTGAGATAGTGTTCAGTGATTATTCTTTCAAATATTTTTCTATGTCTTTCTCTTCCTCTTCTCCTTCTGGGACCCCATAATCAAATATTATATTCCTTTAAGTTCTCCCTGAGGGCTCTTATTTACTGTTCTCATGTTTTTAATTCTTTTTTTCCTCTGCATTGTTCAAGTCTTGTGTTCTAGCATTGTGTTTTCAAGTTCATTTATTCTCTCCTTTGCTTCTGTTTGTCTGCTGTTGAGACCCTCAGTTGCATTTTTTTTGTCAGCTGTAGTGTTTCTTAGCTCCATTGTTTCTAATTGTAACTGCCCCATATTTTCCTTTATTCTTTTGTTTCATAGCCTCCACATTTGTGTGTGTGTGTGTGTGTGTGTGTGTGTGTTCCATCAGCATTGGCAGGACTGTTGCCCTGCATTCCCCTTTTGTGCTCCACAACTCTAATGAGGTGGAGCTCCTTTAAGAGTTTTTCGCTCTGACATTTGTGATGTATTTTTCTGTCTTCTCATTTTCAATTTTTTATGGGCTTTGATGAGGCTAGATTTTCAACTGTTGTCTTTGCACCTTTTGGAGAATCAGGAACTTGGTACTGGTAAGGGGCAATAAACCTATATGAAGGTAGTCCTTTGGTGCCCACTGTCCTTTGGTGCCCACTGTCCTAGTCCACAACAAGGACACACTCTTATATATGAGGACTGGGTCAGTGGGCACTGAAGGACTACCTTCATTAGTCTCAGGAATTTGTACTTCTGTTGTGCCAGAGTTATGTAGTGGGGATCCACAGTGTTCTCCTCCAGGCCAACTTCTTTGTCTCAGTATCTATTTATAATCTAGGCTATTTTTAAGCACTAGTTGTAACTGTGGATTACAGGTTCATATGGGTCACAGGCTAGGGTCTGTTCTCTTTTACTCCTCAGTACAGTACTGTTCTTGCAGTGTCAGCTCCTACTATTGGTAGGTGCTCAAACTCTAGTTTCTTCAAACATTTCTTTGTGGGGGAGCAGGTGATTAGGATATTTCAGCCTGGGCTTCAAGTGGTTACCTTTTAGTAGGAAAGTCAAGGTGCTCTAACCCTAGTTAGTTACTAACCCTTTAACAGTTTTTCTGTGTTAAAAGTTTTGGTCTCAAGTCAGTAGCCCTCACACTGTTCCCCACACCACTACAGTGCTCAAACAGCTCTCTCTCGTCTTGGGTTCCTGCTCATGTGCTCCCTTATCCAGTGCAGAGCTGAGTCTTAGGGCCTGAATTTGGTATGTGCCCAAGTCATAGCCAGCAGCTACTAGTGAATGTACTGCATAGTTACCACTCTAAACAAAGTTTATGTGATTTTTTTTCCTACCCCTTTAGAAATGATGCTCCTTTTGTGTACTGTGGTTTTTGGCTTTTCTGTCAGGATCTTTTTGACTTTGTTTTATAACAGATTTATTGTGAGTATCTAGAAGAGGTGAGCCTGACATCTTCACTCTGTCACCATCTTGCCAGATTCCCTTGTGTGGTGCAGTTCTGAACACACACTCCTTGCCAATACGGCACTCGCAGTTGACTTGTAGGAAGTGAGGCCATGCATGGGTTTGTTTGATCCTGATGTCATTGAAGACAATCCAGGGGTAACTGGAAGCTTCATTTGAGGTGTCTGGCAGCTTTGCCAGGTCATGATGGACCATGACACTTTGCTCCTTTCTGGTTCTCTTCTCAGGGTTACTATGTCTGTACTCAAGGAGAGTTTTGTATTTTGTCAGCTACTGGTTCTAATCAAGTGTCTCCATTGATTAGGAGCACCAGCACCAACCAAAAATTTGCGAACATGCCAAATCTCAGGCTCTGACCTAGACTTTCTGAATCTATATTTGCCCAGGACTCTGTGTTGTTAACTAGCATTCCAACTGATTTTTATCCAAAGTAAACTTTGACAAGTGCTTCTTTCATTAGAAATATATCATTTGGTAGAAAAGAACTGTGACTCTTTGGGGACCTCCCTGGTGGCTCAGTGGGTTAAGCAATGCATTATGAAGCAAATGCAGCCACTGCAGCACAAGTTCAAACCCTGCCGCTGGCTGGGGAGGTGATCCACATTGCACAGCAGACCTCTCCTGCCTCCCCTGCTGCTCCCCTCAGCAGTGTATTTCAGTCTATCTGCCGGCTCTGTTTCCCACTCTGTCTCTGGTGGATCCTCCCACCCCTGCACCTCTGGTCCGTACCCCAGTTCTTGTATGCATAAATAAATAAATCTTTTTTAAAAAAAGAATTGTGACTCTATCTTTCTCCAAATACAGATTTTCTATAACCACATAAGCCTTAATTGCTTTAAATCTTTTTGTTATTTGGTAAGTTGTGTTTCTGTTGAATAGACACCTGGGCTAGATTTTAAAGTAGTATGTGAACTAGAACAGTCTTAGGGATTTTATCTCCTTATACCAAATAATGCTTTAATTTCCCTTATCTGCTTCTAATTCCTTTCTTTTCATATACCTCACCTTAACTTATGTTTTTCTACAACCATCTTTTTAAATTTCAAAATTTAGATTGTCAGTGAAATTGTTTTCAGCTGTAAATAAAAGAAAACTCAACTCAAAATGGCTTCAACCATAAGACAGTATAGACTCATATATGGTCAGGATATAGGCAGGGCTTTAGGGTTTGAGTCTTCCAGGTTATTAGTTTCATTCCATTCCCCCCTCTGCTTTCCTCAGTGTCAGCCCCATCCTGAAGTTGACTTCCATCACATTGGCAAAATGGCTGCTGCATTCTGGGCTACAGAGCAGAGATGATGACTGGCTAAAGGCATGCTCTCTTTCTCAAAGTCCCAGCAAATACTCCTCAATCATCCAGTATAGCAGTGACTGCATGTTGTATCCCTGGGGAAGCTAAGTGACCTAAATAGACAAAAATCTTTTCCTTGATGGGAACCTGCATTCCATTTAGAGGAGGACATAAATAAAAAAAAATGTATAATCTTTAAGTGACAGGGTGATAAATGTTGGGGGCTTGGGTGTGCAAAGGGAAGGCCTCTTAGGCAAGGAAGTAAAGAAATAAACCATGTGGACCACAAGGACACAGGCCCTCTCAATACCTACTCTGTTTACACCACAGTTTTAAAATATATCATACTCTTCCATTTTTTGCTTCACTTCTCTTAACATTTGGGATATATTGTTCTTGCTCTTAAGTTTGGTTACTTTAAATTTCATGACCTCATGTTCTGGTCTCTCACCCAATCTTGTTCTTTTTCCCTTGGGAAATTATATTTGTGTCTGTCATCTGCCCTCTGGCCATGCTGGTGAGCAGGGCGGCAAATCATTCATTCAATTTTTAGTGATGTCTGCCTCTTCTGTCAACAAAGTCCATGCTAGATTCCCTCTTATTTAATTTATGACTGCTGGTCTTTGAGAACATTTCTAATATCTATGTTAATCTTCACTAAAAATGTGTATAAACTCAATTCTTTTAAACATTTTTTACTTCATGTGGTAACCTGTGGGATGTTTCCAAACTTAAATATGAGTTTAGGATCTATAGTATAAATGATTCTCTTCCCTTTTTCTCTTTCTTGCCAAATCTTAACCTTCCCACTAGATTTTTCTTCCTCTTTTTATTCATGAGTGGAGGGCACATTTGGGTAAATTGACTACTTCTTCCATCTTCTGCCCTTACAAGCTATGCTTTTCTGAAATTTTCCACTTTATAATTTAAGGGAGTATGTCTCAAACTTACTTATCTAACTAATATTTATTGCGCTGGAAACTATTTCCTATGAGTAAATATTTACTGCTAAGTTAAATCATACCACCAATTGCCAAATTTTCTCAGTAAATAAAAATGCCCTGAGGTGATTGGCCTTTAAATGATTCCACCCTGTAATGTTTTTGTTTTATTTGCTTTTCTGTGGGTGATTCACTCATGCCTGGTTGTCATTTTTTCTAGCACATCACCATTCTACCAATTTGAGGCGCATGTCATCATTGAGAGTGTTTTAGTGATATCTGTTCTTATGGTGCATTTTATCAGTCTTCCTGAATAAGATTCAATAGAAAATTTTCTGGTTATTGGTTTGTTTTTATTAGGTTTCAGTTTAAACTGAAATAATGATGACTGTAGAGTTGTGTCAGTTTTTTAGTACCTAGATCACTCTTGGAATTCAGAGATCCGCAAATTGCTTTTCTTTTCCCCCATCATTTTATTTTCATTTACTGGCATCAGTAAGTTGACCTATATCTGCAAGACTGAGTGACTTAACACATACAGTATGTCTAAAACATTTCACTCAATTTATGGGTGAAGAATAAACTATTAAATAATTTTCCTTGTACTTGTATATATAATTTTCTATTTTATGATGCATGCAGTCTGATTAATTCTGATCTTTGAGGCCAGATTCCACCAAAAAGGAAAAAAGATGAAAAACCTATTGTGAAGCAGTAACAAGGCTGCCAAACATTTAAGGCCCAAGAAGGGACCAGTGGGCATTTTTATTTCCTGGAGACATGATAATTCCTTTGGAATCGAGGTTTTGGCATTCAGATAAATCAGAGATAGAAACTATAAGAAAGAGAGGTTACCTGTGGAAGTAAAGGACAATGGGGTAGGCTTAGGAAATAAGAGAACCCTATACCAGGTGATTTCTGGAGACCCCGCTTTCTCTGTGGATGGAGCAAGCCATGTGCATCAATAAAGAGCACTAGACAGTCTCCCCCTCTGATTCAATGTGACTGTAGAACCATGCCTGAGCCCTGAAAAGAGAACAGCTAATCATCCTGGTACTGAGTAAATGTGCACTCCCGAGAAGGTCGGGCAGGTTAACACACAGAACAGGTAGAGGGAGGCGGGGTGTTCTCCTTCCAGGCTATATGCCATGGGATAGAAGGAAGGGGCCAGGCATAGAGGTTATAACAAAAGAGTAAAGATTAGAAATTTTTTATTTGAAATCAGTAGAACAATAAAAGTAGGGTCATTTAGATACATCATTGAGCCCACCATCTTCTACAGACCTGTAGACCTAATTCTCATACATAAGCATCAAAATGAACTTTGCTTTTTTGGATATGCACTTACCACACTAAAAGTTCATTCCACAGGAGGTCTTGATATAATTTTGTAGACCTTCAAGGAATATTAATCTTTTTTGGCTTATTTGAAAGTATAGCAGGAAATAAAGATAACAGCTTGATAGTTTGCTAATAAATACTGTCTCTCTTTGGTGTGTGCATGTGTCTATAATATCTGTATGTATTTTAAGGAAATTTCATTTTAAGAATCACACATGTTGAAAATAAAACACTGGACATCCTTCCAGCATTGTTTTGAAGTCATTTTATTTTTCAAGGAATTTCTATAGAAAAAACCTAAGTCTTATAACTCCCAGTTCATTTCTAATCTAATATATATCATTCAAAATTTAAGTAATGCAATAACTTCAGAATTATTTCTCAAATGTGGTTCTGGAATTAATAAAAGGCCAGTTCTGTGATTACAGGACTTGTATACTGTCTTGTTCCCTGATGAATCCTCAATACCTAAAACACCTGGCTGAATGAATCAGTCTTAATAAAGTCACTTTAATAGTTGATTTTTTAAAAAGATTTTATTATGTGTATAAGAACTGGAATACTGGCCAGAGGCATGGGGGCAGGGGTGGGGGTGAAGGATTCACCAGAGACAGAGCAGGAAGCAGAACAAGCAGATCTACTGAAATATACTGCTGAGGGGAGCAGCGGGCAGGTGAGGCAGGAGAGGTCTCCTATACCATGTGAGTTAGCTCCCTAGTCGAGGATCGAACTTTGCTGCAGTGGATGCGGAAGATCCACAGAGCAGCCCTCAACCCCTTATGCCACCAGGGAGGCCCAAAAGTTGACTTTTAAATAATACATTTTAATCGAGAATCTATTTTTTATGCATATTCATTTTTTTTTACATTTTTTAGATGTTCCTGTCAATTGCTATTGTAAAAGTGTTACAGGGCAGGGAGAGGGGCACCCCAGGGCCCCCAAACCTGCCCTCTCTGAATGGGTTCGGCCATCTGCTGCATTAAGACAAACATATAAGACCTTTAATGGAAAGGAACTTTAATACGATTAGTAAGCAATACAGAAAAGATAAAGAATATAGTTACTAAATCAAGTACCCAAAGTTACCCATCTCCTTGAGGGTAAAAGTCCAGCCAAATAGAATTGGCCCAAAGCAAGGCCCAAAGCCTGCCACAAGTCTAAAGGACCTTTCAGTAGAGACCCATAGAAAAGGGTCAGAAAGAGTCAGACAAAACTGGGAGAAAAAGAGCAAAAACAAAACCAAGATAAAAGCTGCCATTGTTAACCTCCCCGCGGGTCTCTCACCCACATCTGTTCCAACCAGTCCAAGACCAAAAAGCAAGCTCAGTTTCTTCACATGTCCCTCTACTCCATGTACCCTCCAGGCCTCCTTGCTGCTCTCCATCCTTCTTCCTCCCTTCCTTCTGTCTTCCTCTCTGCAGAATCTTCTTTCCCTGCTCAGCCCCACCCAGTTAGGGCAGAACCGGGATTCTGGAACTTCCCCCTTTCTGGGGGACCACCCTGTTACACAACCAGTCCAAGACCAAAAAGCAAGCACAGTTTCTTCACATGTCCCTCTGCTCCACGTGCCTTTTTTACGTTTCCTTGCTGCTCTTCATCCTGCTTCCTTTTTCCTCTTTCCTTCTGTCCTCCTGTACTCTCTCCAACATCTTTTTATCCCTGCTCAGCTCCACCCACTTAGGGTTGAACCAGGATTATGGAACCTTCCCTTTCCTGGGGACCACCCTGTTACAATAGCATTTAAGACACTCACCACATTGCCACATTTGTATTTCCTTTTAGCTGGGTCCAGTTCTTCATCATTTCATTCCAGTTAAAGGAAAACAAATAGGCTGCTCTTTCTCACACCCAGTGTGTAAGCAGCCATGTACACTCTGATCGCTTGCCTCAGAATGTCTAGAAAAGGTCACCTGTGGAGAAAGCAACATTCTGCTTTTTTGAGCTGGGCAAAAATAACTAATAAGTAACTCATGCAGGAAAGTTTCCAGCATTAATTAAAAGGTTAAAAATGAGGTGGAATTGTTACATTTATTAGTTAATCCCTTATAGATAAAATAATATTGTTTCAATATTTAGTCAATATTAAAAAAAGTATTAATGAGATATTTTATGTTCTTTTTTTTGCAACAGGGCTTCAGAATTCAATGGGTATTTTACATAAACCGATGTCTTAATTCAGAGCCTCTTTTTTTTATTAATATAAAAATTTTTTTTTAATTTACATATACTTGCCATCAATTGTAATCCCCATGTATTCCCCATCACCATCTCACCAGTGCACCATCACCTCAGTCCCACGTGCTCCCATCTTCCCTCAACCCTCCCACTTCCCTCCCCACCAGGTGTCCCCAGTCTGCCCTTGCCTCCTCATTTTTGGTTTTTGTGTCTTTATTGCTGTTATTGTTATTATTGTTGTTCTTATTCCTTTCCTTGATCCTCCTTTAGTTCCCTTATTTTCCTCCCAGGGGAGGAACCCTCTGGTATTTTTCTTTTGCCTTCTGACTTACTTCGCTGAGCATAATCCCTTCCAGATCCATCCATGTTCCTATGAATGAGTCTAGTTTTTCATTTCTGATTGCTGAGTAGTATTCCATCATGTATATGTACCCCAGCTTCCCGATCCACTCATCTGTTTTTGGGCATTTAGGTTGTTTCCAGGTCTTGCCTATTGTAAAGAGTGCTGCTATAAACATAGGGGTACAGGTATTCAATTCAGAGCCTCTTATCAAGTGCTCGTTAACCATGTGTGGCTCACAGCTCTTGTCCTGGACTGCTGAGCTTTAGAGTAGGGACACACATTACTACTGCCCATTGCTTTCCATGAAAGTCTAGAAACAAATGAAAGTTGTGAAGTGTTCTTTTTTGGCAAATATAAATAGGAGAGATATGAGATTCACAATTTAATAAAATATGCTTTAGTCCCTTAATCAACCATAGGTTTCCATGAGCAAAATGGTGAAATGATGTTGGTGTTTTTGTGGTACATTGTGGTAAAACAGACCTATATCCCATTGAACATTTACTGGGCACTACCATGGACTAGGAAAAGGCCATGTGTGGCCTGACCTGAGCTGCCAACCTTATTAGAAGGAAGAAGTTCTCATCCCAGAAAACAAAACATAGTACAGTAGAGACAGGCAAAAAAAGCTGTATGCTCACTTACTCTCCTGGACTCCACCATACTCGTAATAACTCCATTGTAGCATTTGTCTTATATAGATGCATGGAGAAAACTCTGGCTAGCCACATGTAAGCTGTGTAGTTAATTCATTTACATATTTATCAAGCACCTATTACATGCCAGGCATTTCACTAGTCATGGGGCTGCAGCAATGAGCAAATACACCATAATTCCTACCCTCCTGAAATTTTTTTTTAGTGGAAGGAAATAAGCAATGAATAAAAAGAATGTAGGAAGTGGGCCTCCCTAGTGGCACAAGGGGTTGAGTGCCAACCAGGCCTCCCTGGTGCACAAGGGGTTGGGCTTCTGTAGCCACTGCAGTGCAAGTTTGATCCCTGGCCAGAAAGGGGACCCACATGACTCAGCAGACCTCTCCTGCCTTGCCTGCAGCTCCCCTCAGCAGTGTACTTCAGTTGCTCTGCCTGTTCTTCTCCCTACTGTCTCTGGTGAATCCTCTCACCTCCCATGACTGTAGCCTGTGCTCCAGCTCTTATAAACATAAAAAAAAAAAATCTTAAAAAAAAAAAAGAAGAATATAGGAAGTGAGATGGAAAAAAAAAAGAACAGGGAAGAGAGATGTGAATCAGATTTTTAATACAGGGTCAAGGCCTAGTGAATGCCTGATGAAATTTGAGCACGATGATGAGGGGAGAATTCTGAATAAGAACCCCTGATGAGGGAGTCCTGCTGATGGGAGTTAAAGAGAGGCATAGAAAGCAAGAAGCTTTCTTTTTAGGAGATGAGTCAAAGTGTGGAGCTGTTCTAGAAAGGACATGGAGAAGGAGATTTTGGTCCTAGAGGAACTCTCGTCCACTCTAAGGCATAAGATTTTACTTGCTGATGGGAATCATAGCTGGAGTTTTTAAGTTTGGACTATAGGCAGAAATCGGGGCAGGGTGGTGGGGGGGAATTGCATCTTTATTTCATTAAGGTTTAACCAAAAATGTCCATTTCCTCCCATTGTAAAAGTGGGCAACAAACCACAATAGTAATACCTATCACTTTCTCTTAATTGAAAACAAAGGAATTTTTGTATCCCATTACAGATTCATAGATACCTAGAAATATTCCTTAAGGTTTATGCTTATTTATATAACAAAATTAAGGAATATATATAATAATTTAATGAGTTTATATATTAAATTCCTTCCTGTTTTATATATTTAAATACATTATTCTGAGAGGGGTCTTTGGCATAAAAGAGGTTAAGGACCTCTGAATCACTGGGGTTTTAGAAGAGTCATACCATCTGACTTAGCATTTTATAAGCATCAGTCTAGCTGCATTGTTGAGGATGGATTGTTAGGAACAGAGGTATAAGCATGGAGACACATTAAGATGCTGCTGCAGCAGCCTAGGCAACAGTGGTGGGACCGGGCCAGCACTGGAGGTTGTGAGAAGTGACTGAATTCTGACTGTATTTGAAGAAAGAGCCAACCTGATGGGCTGGAAGTGAGACATTAGGGAAAGAGCCAAAATGAAACCAAGGGTTTGGACTTGAACTACTGGAAACATGAATCCTTCCATTAACTAAGATGGGAAAGGCAGCTGGTAGAGGACTTTGGAAAGATGAGGTTGATATAATATTAGATGCCATTTTTTCCATTTGGGAGATACAAGATCCTTTAGATTAAGCTTATCTAAATATTCAACAGTGTTCTAACTCTTCTCTGATACCAGTTTCTGTGAGGTGTATTAAACTCTACCAGTATGATGAGTTATTCAAATTCTCATCATTCTGTGAATTTTACTTCAGTATTCTGAAGCTATATTGTTAGATTCCTATAGATTTGATATTGTTGTATCTTCCTAGTGAATTTTTATTTTGAAATATTTTATTTCATCAACATGCTTTTTGCCTTAAGTTCTAATTTATCTGATATTTGTTTACCTATACCAACTTATGTTTTTATTTCTTAGTTCCATTTCCCTGGCCTTTTCCTTTCAGTTTTCTTTGATATTTATTTCTTATTTACAGATATATAAATTTGGTATCAGCTTTATTGAGATGATACAATTGAGATGATATGATACAATTTAAAGTATATAATTAACTGATTTTTAGGGTATTTACAGTGCTTTACTGCCATCACTTTTATCTGGGTCCAAAGCATTTTCATCACCCTAAAAGATACTCTCTAGCTGTTAAGCAGTAATTCCTGCTTTCCTGGTTCCTCAAATCCCCAGTCCCTGGCAGCTGCTAATATACTTTCAGTCTCTAAGTTTTCCTATTCTGGACATTTCATATAAATGGACTTTCATAATATGTGCTCTCTTATATGTGACTTCTTTCACTTAGTTTGTTTTCAAGATCCATTCATGTTTTGGCATGTATTAGTGCATTATTTTTCATGATGGAATAATGTTCTGTTATCTGGATAGGTCATATTTTGTTTATCCATTCAAAAGTTGATGGACATTCCACTTTTTGGGCTATTATAAATAATGCTGCTATGAACATTTATGTATAAGGTTTGTGTAGATATATGTTCTTAGTTTACTTAGGTGTTTTCATAGTACCATTAGAGTATTGTTTAAACATTTATATCTTTTATCCTTCTGAAATAGATTCTGATCTCAGATGGCCATACTAGTACCAAGTTCTTAATGCTCACTTAAAATTTTCTCACAAACAATATTAAGGTGATAGTAACTGATTGATAATTTTCTCACTAGTTGATTGTTCTTTGTAAATATGCCACTTTGTCCATAGCATAAAAGATTTATAATCTAGTGCTTTAAAACTCAAAAGTTAAACATACAGATGTTCACTGCAATTGATAATTAAGTAGGTTTGAACATTTTACTTTAATAATAATAGTAGGAGAAATAGCGCTGTCCTATTTAGTAATAAAATCTTAACGACTGGAGAGTGTTCAGTACAAGGCCAACTGTATAATATGCTGGACCCACTGCAACATATGAATATGTTGAAAATATAGGACTCTGCCTGTGATAGAAATCTTCTCTTCTCACGGCCTATCCTTCCAGCCCATCCAATCAAGCATGACTTGCAATGTATGCAAAGGATGTCCTAAGTATTTGGGTGTAGGGTAGACAAGAGGGCCACACTAAGATGCCGCTCAAATAGGCTATGGCACCCTTTGGTAGGACTATACTTTTCTCTGAATAGACTCCATGGGCCACATGCCTGACCCCTGATCCATTCCAGGCCCATCTGCAGGATCCCCATCCACAGATACAATGTAGTTGTTATCCATGAAAGAGAGCAGCAGCAGTCCTGGGGCAGGACTGGGTAGGCCAGGTAGGACACAAGGTGTCAGAGGCAGAGAACAGGTGTGAGAGAACCCATCATGGACCATTACTAGGAGATGGGTCCCACGTCAGCCAGGGCTCCAAGCCCTGCACATACTCCATTGTCTTACTCAGCTTCACATAAAAACACACAATCTAAGGAAAAAATACCAAAAATTTTAAGGCTCATGAAATCAGCCTGGGTTCAACATAATTTCTTATTTTGGGGGAACATATTAAATATTTTTAGAGAATTTGTCTTTATGAAGTAAATGTTTAATCAAGTGTGATGTTGAACATTTTAAATTAAATGCACTTAAAGTGTCACTGTGTTGTGTCTACTTAACAGCATTATCAATAATTTTTACCCTAGTTTTTATTTTTTTATGTGTTTTACAGTTTTCTAGAATGCAATGAGTTATATTTGTAATTAATCAAAATACTATGTTATACAAATTACCAGATATTATTTTATACAATTCTGTTTCCATTGTGTGGGGGGGGTACTTATTTTACTACTTAAATTTTTAAAAATGCCTTTCTCCTTATGCAGGTCCATTAACATAAGATTAGCCGCTCTCTCAGATACACCTGGTGTTGAAAATCTCATCAGCACCCTCATGCTGAATAAAAGCATATTGGAGGATTTAAGGCAATACAATGAGGCACGAAGAGATCCTGTAAGTACCTGCTCTGACCAGACTAGACTCCTTTTCTTCACCCATGTTGGCTCAACTACCAAGTTTCCTTGGACTCCAACTGGAGAATCATGTGGTAGGGAGTGATGGAACTGGAACTGGAAGATGGTAGCTGGAAGAGAAAGAAAAAGAAAGCAAATTTAAGGAAATGAGGATTGATGGTCCCATGGGCGTCTGGTGGTCCCAAGGGAGTTGCTCAGATACCCTATATCTTTATCATGGGAATAGAAAATTGTGACTTGATCCTCACAAGTATCATAAAATGAGATAACAAAATAAACAGAAGAAGTAATAGGCAAGAAACAGAAAGAGAATAAACAAGTCTGACAAAGGTTACAGAACAGTAGCTCAGGAATGGGACTCTGCCCCTCTGGTGGCTTTGAGCAGAGACCCCTTTACAATCCTACTGGATGGTGGTCATTTTGTTACGCTGACTGCATCCTCATGGATTGGATGGACTGAGAAAGAGCCCATATGACAGTTGTTTGGTTCTCTTTCTGATATAACTATGCTATGCTTTTGTCATGAAGGATAAGGTGGTACTTATGTTAAGACTGTTTTCTTGAGGTCTGTGCCAGTTTAACTTAATCAGACATGGAACAATGTATGTAGTTAGACAAATGCTTACTTTTTTTGAAGTTATCTTAGAACTTTTTATTGACGTGTAACTAATGAACGTGATATAAATTTCACAAGTCAAATGTATCATGTAATTTCTTTCAAGGAAAAGGCTAACCCCAGCCTGCCAAAAGTCCCCTTGTAGTTCCAGTTGGCCAGATTAATACTATCTTGACTTTTAAGAACACTGATTAGTTATGCCTGTTTTAGAACTGTATATAAAGGTATATTTCCTATATCAGATACCTTTTGCTTAGCAGTATGTTTGTGATATTCATTCATACTGTGGCATAAAGTATTCATTGCATGCATGTGCCATTTTGTTTCTCATTCTAATGTTGAGGTCACTAAAGGAGTTTCCAGTTAATTGAATCTTTTGACTAAACCTTTTAATTAATTTGTAATCATTAGGATTAAATTAATTTAATCATTAGGAGGTATATACCAAACACCAACACAATGAAATTCTTAATATTTATATAGGTGTGAATTAAAATAAAATTGCCCCCAAGTACATATTTTGTTTTGTTTTGGTTTCTCTTGGACTTTTGTATCTCTTTTTTTTCTCTTTCCCTCCTGACCCACCAATGCAGTATGATGCAGTATGATAGTCTGCACATAAACCAAAGTATAATCAAAGGACCGCTGTGAATCTATGGGTCTGCAAGGCATGAAATTTTAGGGGAGTCTGTGAAGTTAAAAACCAGATGACCCGGCAATCTTATTTCTAGGTATCTATGCAAAGATGTAAACACACTTAATTCAAAGGGATATATGTACTTCTGTGTTCATTGTAGGACTCTATAACAGTCAAGTTATGGAAAAAACCTCAGTGCCCAAAGACAGATAAATAGATTAATAAGATATAGTATACACAGTGATATGATATATACAGTGGAATACTACTCATCTATAAAAAACATGAAATCTTGCCACCGCAGCAACATGGATGGAACTGGAAGGGATAATGAGGGTGGAATAAGTTAGAAGAAAGACAATACGTCTTATTTCACTCATAAGTGGAATATAGAAGGGAACAAAGGAATAGACAAACCAAATCAAAATAAACTACAGAAATCTGACTATAGAATTGAGGTTACCAGATGGGGAAAGTGAGGGCGAGGAACAAATAATGAAGGGCACCCAATGACTATAGTGGGTTCCTTGGTTGTAGGTGTGGTGTGGTTATATATTACATCTGAAAAAGTGTGAACATATATCTCTGAATCATATATAGTGTTTTATTCCAATAAACTTTATTCTCAATAAAAAATGACATGATTAAAACCATTTCTAACATCATCTCAATAAAAAACAATACAATTAAGCTTTTTATTGTAAGAAATTAATTTTCATGTCCACCGTGTTAATAATCACATTAATGGTGCAAAAGCAATGGTGAGCAAAATATTGGGCCTCTAAGTACGACTCAAGGCATTGGCACTGAACTTCCCAGTGATCATTGAGTTCTACACAACTACACAGTCACAGTAACAACAGGAATATTATTACATACCAACGGAATGACTAAAACAAAAAAAGAGTGATGCCACTAAAAGTTATATATATTTGGTGGGAATATAAAATGGTACCAATATTTTGCAGAAAATTGGATCATTCATATATTGTGGGTGGGAATATAAAATGGTACCAATGTTCTGGAAAATACCCGTCTCTTAAAAAACTAAAAATGCTGCTATCATATGACCTCACAATTGTGCTCCTAGGCATTTGTCATAGAGAAATGAAGACCTGTACACAAATGTTTATGGCAGTTAAAATCAGCACAGAAGTTCTTTAACAGGTGAATGAGTAAACTGTGGCATGTCCATGTGCCATGGAAGACTACTCAGCAAAAGAAAGAAATGAACTGTTGTTTCATACATCAACTTAAATGAATTTCTAGAGAATTATACATACATACATACATACTATATGATTCTGATTAAATGACATTTTTGAAATGACAATATATTAGAAGTGGAGTTTAAATCGCTTGTTGCCAGGGAGGAAGGTGGATGCAAAAGGGAGGGGTTGTAATAGGATAACCCAGGGAATCTTTGTGTTGGTACTGTTCTTGCCTGTGGTGGTAGAGACATAAACCTACATGGGGAAAAAAAGTGTTCGTACAAACACACACACACATATGCACACACAAACAGTAGCAACAATGTACATCCCCTGCTTGAACTAGAATTTTGCAAAATGTTCCACTAGGGGATACTGGGAAAACAGAAATAGTAGGAAAAGGGATGTCTCTTTCTTCTTTCTTTTTTGGTTTTTCTTTTCTCTCCCTCCTTTGTTTTTATTTGCGATATCATTGGCTCATAATGTTGTATATGATTTAATGGTGTAGGATCACACCTTTCAGGTCTGTGTTATAACATTCATCACCAAAGCACCCATAGTTTTCCACCATAGTCCATGTGCTCCCTCCACATTTTGTTCTTTTCTCTCTGTCTCTCCCTCCCGCTTTGTAGCCTCGATTCTATAGTCATAATTCTAGGGTTCGTCATTGGTTTGGGTTTTGTTTCTCTATATTCCACAAATAACTGACAGCATCCGGTATTTGTCTTTCTCCTTCTGACTTACTTTGCTTAGCATAATCCCCTCCAGTGCCATCCACGTTGTAGTAAATGGCTAGAGTTTATTATTTTATATAGCTGACTAGTTTTCCACTGTGGATATATACCACATCTAATCCACTCCTCTGTGTTTGGGCATTTAGGTTGTTTCTGTACCTTGGCTATTGTAAATAGTGCTGCAGTGGATAGAAGAGTCATTATATAGTGTTCACCCCTTCTTTTGTTCCCTTTTTAAAGCTAGAAATCTATTTTTATCAGCTATAAGAATGCCTGTTCCTGCCTTTCTTTGGATTGTTTTCCAGACCTTTTACTCCATGTATTTGTCTATCTTTGGTGCTCAGGTGCATTTCTTAGAGACAGCAGAAAGCTGCATTTTGTTTTCTAATCTAACTAGCCACTCTGTTCCTTTTGATTGGTGAATTAAGTCCATTCACATTTAGGGTGATTATTGATGTCTGAGAATTTGCTACTGCTTTTTGTCATTAGTTTTACAGTTCTATCTCCTTGTTCAATTTTTTGTGGATGTTCTTCTCTTAGATTTAGGTATAAGATATGAGAATGCTTTCCAACATTTCTTGTCAGGGAGGTCTAATTTTTGTGAGCTCCTTCACCTTTAGTTTGCCAAAGAAGGCCTTTATTTCTTCCCATCTGAAGAAGAGTCTTACAGGATAAAATATTCTTCACTGGCAGTTGTCTTTATTTTGAATATGTGATTCCTCTATCTCCTTGCCTGTAGTATTTTCTCAGAGAAGTCAAATATAGCATGATTTGAATACCTTTATAGGTACTCCATAACTTTTATAACACCTTTATAGGTTATCTATCTGCTTTTTCTAACTAGCCCATTTCAATACTTTTTCTTTGTCTTGAACTCTTAGAAGTTTCACCACTATATATCTTGGTCTCTGTCTCACTACATTTAGCTTCATGGACTTGTATATATAGTCTCTTCTCCAGGTTTAGGAAATTTCCCCCTTTTATTTCTTTGTTTTTTTTTTATTTATTTATTTTTTGAATAAATTCAATGTTCCCATCTCTCAAGAATAAGTGAAATACCCATTATTCTTATATTGCCTTTCCTCATGGAGTTGGGTAATTCTCGAAATGTCTCTTCATTTTTTCCCTTTGTATTTCTTTTTATTCTCTTGCCCATATTCTTTGTTTCACTACAAGTAATGAGATTCTCAAAGGCCAGTGACCCTATGGACCATCTTAGATTATTCTCCTAGGAATGAATGAAGCAGGGAACCTCATCTGATGCCGTATTTCCCTCTCTTAATCTCTGTGCTATTTCTTATAACTGCTTGTGGGTCGTCAACTATCCCAATAGAAATTTGAATTTGAAAAGAAAGAAAACTCAGTTTTACTTGAAGAAGCAGTAAAGTATATTAACTTCAGGGCCTTCCTGGTGGCGCAGAGGGTTGAGTGCCACACTGTGAAACATCTGCTGCACAGCAAGCAGCGTGAGTTTGATCCCCGGTCAGGGAGGGGGTGAGACCTCTCCAACCTCGCCTGCTGCTCCCTCAGCAGTGTATTTTGGTTGATCTGCCTGTTCTGCTCCCCACTCTGTTTCTGGTGAATCCTCTCACCTCCTGCGTCTGTGGCCTGTACCCCAGTTCTTGTGTGCATAAATAAATAAACCTTTTCAAAAAATTAACTTCATAGACCTCAACTCTAGAACTTGTAGCTTTGATACTCCATGTTGCAAAATAAGAATTGCACATACGTCTCTTCTGCTTCAGACTGAAGTGTATTGGTTGTTTCATGAAAAACATATGACCTAGGAATTGCACTCCTGGGCATTTGAGGTGCATGCTGAATCAGCTGCCTTTATCATGGAGCACCACTTTTATTTAAAAGAATAGCTGGCAGGGCCTCCCCTGGTGGCGCAGTGGGTTAAGCAACACACTATGAAGCAAATCGCAGTCACTGCAGCACGAGTTCGATCCCTGCTGCCGGCCAGGGTGGGGACCCACATGGTGTGGCAGACCTCTCCTGCTGTGCCCGCTGCTCCCCTTAGCAGTGTACTTCTGTTGATCTGCCTGTTCTGCTCCCCGCTCTCTGTGGTGAATCCTCTCACCACCCCCCACACCTCTGGCCTGTACCCCAGTGCTTGTATGCATAAATAAATAAATCTTAAAAAAAAAAAAAAAGAATAGCTGGCAGACAAACATATGGTTGTTTTGTCTTTGGTAGTTGACAGATATTTCTCATACATATCAGAAATGAGGTGAGCCAAGAAAACAACTTCAAGGAAACAACTGGCAGTATTTGTCTATAATGTCAGAATTTCAAGAAAAAATTAGAATGTTGGAAAATTAGTGCCCCATGTTGTGAACTCCTCGACGGTTTTATAATCTTAACAGAATTTTTCTGATGGCAGTGATAACACTGAATGTCGTGTTTTGATATTGTATAATGAAATAGGGTAACAGGGCCTCCCTGGTGGCACAGGGGTTAAAGTCTCAGTCTATTAAGCTGTCACCAGCCACTGTGGTGTGAGTTTGATCCCAGGCCAGGGAGCTGACCCACATGGTGCAGCAGACCTCTCCTGTCTCGCCTGCTGCTCCCCTCAGCAGTGTATTTCAAAAGAGTCTCCTGTTCTGCTTCCCATTCTGTCTCTGGTGAATCTTCTCATTCACCCATATGTCTGGCCTACACCCCAATTATTGTATGCATAAATAAATAAAAATAAACCTTAAAAATAGAAAAAAGGCAACATTTACAAAATCCTAATAAACTTGATGAAGTAATCTTTTTTAGATGTTTCAATTTCATGCATGAGTAAAAGATGCAGTCAGAGTACAAAGTGGATACATTTTAATTTAATAGTATATACAAGGTTCATTGTTATGTTTTCATATTTCACATTTACCACTGATCTTTGAAATGCTACTGCTACCACTTGTTGAGTTTTGGTGGAGCATCAAAGAATATCCATAATCATCTAAAATTATTTAAATACTTTTCCAATTACTTATATATGTGATACACATAATTCACATATTTCGATCACAATAACATATTGCAACAGATTGACTGTAGAAGCAGATAAGAGCTTCCAGCAGTCTTTCATTAAGCCAGATATTAAAGAGATTTAAAAAATTAACCAATGCTACTTTTCTCTCTAAATATTTTTGTCAAATTTTAAATTTTTTTCTGATAAGCAAAAATTAATAAGCAAATAAATTTTTTAATAAATTTTAATTTTTAGTACAGAAAAGTGATATATATCACAGAGCTCTTTGGAATCCTCAGAAAATAGGAGTTCTGAGATCACAAAATTTGAGATCTGTTGAGCTAAAGAAATGAAGTTCCTGAGTCAAGGGACAGTGGTTTGAATCACAGATCCATCCTTTATTACCTAGAGAACATGGAAAGTTACTCAATCTCCCAAACCTTACTTTCTTAGAAATAATAATACTTTCTTAGAGATAATAATACTGGCCTCATTGAATTGGAGTGAGGATTAAATGAGCATTGGGAGGTAATTTAAATTATTACCTGGCCCAAAGGTAAGTATTGATAGGTAGTGTCTCTATCATTTTCCTTATATGATCATTGTTAAATCTCACTATTGACTACTTGCAGAAACAGTGAGAGCAGTTTTTTAAATATTTAAAATATGTGTTTATCTTTTCAGGATGGAACACCACTGCAGGCATATGTAGCTGAAGTTGCAAGACAAATAGTTGGCATTGCAGTGATCAGAGATGAAATGGTAAATTGTAAAATGTATATTAGTTTTCTCAATTGTGCCTTTTTATATTATGAATTAGTACTCAATACCTCTTTTGAAGTTTTGTTTTTACTTATTTAACATGAATACCTCTTTCTTCAGAATAATATAAATGATCATCTGCTTGCATCTTATTAGGCAGTCTTTCAAGTCTCCATTTTTTCAGTTCAAATATTTAAAGTATAATAAAGAATACATAAAGGGCCTGCCTGGTGGCCTAGGGGTTAAATCTTAGTGCTATCACCTCTGTGGCCTGAGTTTGATCCCTGGCCAGGGCGTAACCCACACAGCACAGCAGACCTCTTCTGTCTCTCCCACTACTCCCCTCAGCAGTGTATTTCAGTAGATCTAACTGTTTTGCTCCCCACTCTGTCTCTGGTGAATCCTCTCCCCCCCAAACTCTGGCCTGCAACCCTGTTCTTCTATACATATAAATGAATCCATGAAAATATCACAAAGGATACATGAAAACATTCATAACCATAAAATTCAAATAACCTTCCACCAAAAAAAAAAAAAAATGTCCCTTTCTTTCCCCAAAGGATTACTAAGTTAGGCATTTATCCCTTCCAGTGTTCTTCCTTGCACTTAATTACATACATTGTGTGTGTGTTGTCAAGGAGACATCTAATTTTTTTCAATCCACAGTTATTCCAAAGTATTTACTACTTTGTAGTCTGTTCTTTCCTTACTGAATTAAAATGCCACCTTTACATTATTATATTTCCATGTGCTTGTGACTATTTTTAATCCCTCTATCTTGTTCCATAGAGTTTTTTTTTTTTTTTGTTAATACCTTTTGCATTATCATGTGCTTTGATATCAGATCAGGGATTATTCTCTCATTTTTCTTTTTCTGAATTTTCTTGGTTTATTTAATATTTCTTTTTCCAGATAACTCTTGTAAAACTCACCGGAAAATTATTTGTACCTATGTGAATTTTTGAATTTTATAGGCAATTTAGGCAGAATTGACTTTTAAATGGGTATTTATTGAACTTCCCAGAAGGGAAGTTTTGCAGTTTTAGTGGGGTTATTGAAGTCTTTTGGTGTCTTCAGAAAAGTAGTGTAACTTTTTTTTTTTTTTAAATTTCCCTCTTTACAATTCTCCATTTTCTGTCCCAGAGACCCTGGTCTGATAGCATCATAGGTGCCTTTGCCACTTGGCTTCCAGTTGGTTTTGATCAGTGGAGAGCCCTAATGAGACTAAGGGAAGAGAGTAAGCTGGCTTTTTCTCTACTGAATTCCACAACCTTTTCAAGGCTACCTTTTCGCTATACCTGTCTTTTTCATTTTAATTTAACTAACCAGCACCTCTTCACTCTTTTAGAGTGATAATAGTTTGCAGTTGCTGTCTATACTTACTCTGTTGTTTTCCCTGGACCATTTCCTATCTTTGTAAATTAGTCTCTTTGTTAAAACTACTTCCAGTTATGTTAATTTGAACATACCATCTGTTTCTTGCTGGTACAGTCCTGGACATTTATGATTTATTCTACATGTTTTATATTTTTCTGAATATGTACTAACACCTTTTCCCCCTGTATTTTCTAAATATTTATTTTGGTATATGGGAAGACTACTAATTTTTGTTCTGTGATCTTGTATCTGCCCTTTTTGAAGTTTCTCATTAACTCTGAGAGTTTTTCAGTTAATTCCTGTTTCTGGCACAATGTCACTTCTGCCATATTCTGTTGGTCACAGGAGTTAGATGCCAGGGTTAGAGAAACAGATTTTACTGCTTGATGGAGGTGTTGCAAGGTCACTCTGTAGAGGAGCATATAAGATGAAAGGTAGTATCATTACCTTGTTTGGAAAACAGAATCTACATCATCTTTAAACACCTATTTCTTTTATCAGTTTTGTTAATGATGTTTAGAATAACATTGAACAGTGGTGTTCATAATGGATACTTTTATGATCTTCTTGGTTTTAATGGTAATGATTCTATATTTCACCTACTTAATATAATATTGGTTGTAAGTTTCTGAGAGATGTCTTTTATCGAGTTTAGGAAATTTCCTTTACTAAAAGTTTAAGTATAAACAAGTGTTGAAATTTATCAGATGTGCTCTTGGCATATATTAAGATGTTCATGTATTCTACTTTATCCTCATTTTCAGTCATTTCTCTTTTTGATTCAACATATTTTTGAATAACTCTTTTAGTAAAGGTAGTAGGAGGTAGGGTCTCTGAATCCATACATTAGAAGTAGTTTTCATTTTGTCCTTACACTTGAATACTGATTAGTCTGTGTATGAAGTTCTTATGCAAATTGTTTTCTAATCAGAATGTTAATATTTTTATTTTCAGTGTCTTCCAATGTCACTGATAAAAGATAATGTGATATAAATAAATATATGTTTAGTTGCTTTCTCTCCTGAAAATTAGGTTTTCCTTTTTTATTGCTGAAATTCTAAGATTTTACCAAGAACTGTCTTCTGAATTGTCTGAGTTTGGAAACATCTTTCCTCTGTGATTTCATTAACTATTTCTTCTCTTTCATTTTCTCCATTCTCCTTTTGAATTCCTTTTAGATGGATATTGGACAGTTTGAATTAATCCTTCATTGTCTTTTAACTTCTTATATTTTTTATGTCTTTTACTTCTTACTCTTCGTTTTAGGAGATTCCCTTAATTTTGTCTTCTGGATCCTTAACTCAGTCTCCAACCATGTCTATTCCCTTTTCCAAGTTGCTGTTGGGATTTTAATTTCAGGATCATATATTTAATTTCAAAATCTCTTTCTTGTTCTCTTATTGTTGCTTTTCGTGTATCAACTTGTTTTTTTATGTGCAAGAATTTTTGTGGTATCTTTGAGATAGATATTTACTAAAATTTTTTTTAAATTCTGTTCTATTTCCTGAATAACCTATTTCCTCCAGAGTAATTTGTATAGTTCCCCATCCATTCTTGCCTTTTGCATTTTTCATTTTTCCTCAAAAGTCTGTCCATGTCATGAATGAAAGATTAGATTATCAGCATGGATGTCTGGCATGAGTATCCCTGACAGTTGTGTGTATCTGCTTCTCTGTTGCATCGCTCCAGTCACTGGGAGAACTGCCCACCCCACTGTCTAGTTGGAAGGGGGCATGAGTTGTCTGCCTTCCTCTCATGGTGCTTAAATGTAGTGCTGGTGGACAGAAGACTGGGACCTTCGAGTGAACCAAGGTAGGAAGGTAGAGCCTAGAGACAGAGAAGTTTAGTATGTTTCCTTCTAATGTAAAACTGCCTTACCTGTTTGTCCCATATAATTTTAATTAATTAGAATTAATTTTTGTTTTTATTTTAGAGGATTTGGGATAGGAGGAAAATCAGATGCACATGACCCATCTGCTGTTTTGAGCTAATAACCTCTGTTGGCTCATTGCTTTTTGTTTTTCAGTGATTTTGCAGCCCTGCACTTAACTACTACTCATTTTATTTTATAATGAAAGAAACCCCCTTGAAAATTACTGAATAGTTTTAGGGTGTAAAGGCAGTTACAGGGTCAATGCCTTGGACACAGACTTCACAGTTTCTCTGAATTTTCTAATGCCAGCCTTGCTAATCATAGAGTATTTCAAGTTTCTCGCATCTACTAATTTTTTCTCTTGAAACTGTATTTTTAGGAAAATTTTACTGTAGAAAATAAGATCTATAAGTGGATGCTTTGCAATCTGCTATGATTTGATTTTTCTTCCACATCAAGTATGTTTACTACTCTTGTCAAGAGACAGTCACCTTCTCTGAATTGCTCCCCTTTTCCATGTGTATTCTGCTGGGATTAGTAATGCAGGACAGCCTGTTCCAGTGCATAAAAAACATGGATGAGACCCTGGGTCCTTCCCATCACATGGGGCCAAAGAGCAATGATGGGAACAAGGACCATGTGTGTTCAATATTTCCTTTTACATACAAACACTTACGAGTTCCGTAATTACCTTCCACCATGTAAAAATGTTATACCTCAGAAGAGGGAAAAAATTTAAAACAGGGTTTACAGACAAGGCCCAATATTATTTTATTGTAGACCAACCTGGCCACATGTGCCAGTCAAAGCGTGTGATGTGTGACATTTCAATATTAACAGGCAAATAATGTATAGAACAAATCCAGAGAAACAGCGGGTGTTTGTCCCTTCTTGAATGTTCCACAAGCTCAGTTAGCCATATTGAGTGGCTCATGCTCCCTGGGCTGCTGCCCTGTGGCCTACAAAAGCTGAAGGCTCTGAATTTTTAGCAGTCAGGATAAAAGGAACACATTCCAAAGCTGGGCAGCTATCATCTGTAGACAAACCATCAGGCCATGTGATTTTCAGGAAACATAATTTTTCATTAAAAAAAAATTAACAGTAAAGACAGATAATAGGAGAGAAAAACACATTTGTTACCATTGTCCCTAATCAATTTTTAAGTCATTTTTTAAAAGACTTTTCATCACAAAATGCATGCCATTTGTTTATAAGCCATTGTTTAGGTGTTCTTTCTCTGCCTTTTTTTCAGGATATAGAGTACATCCGATCCCATTACAATATTGAGGATTTTATCTACTTCAGTCATCACCAGCACGAAGAACATGGACACCTGTATCACTTTGCCCTGAACCCTATTTTTCGGCACTACACTAAGTTTTTTCTGAAGGAGATCCTCCGTTTAGGCTACAAATCCTGTCTCTACTACCCAGTTTACCCAAAATCTAGGGAAGGCAAGGTAAAAAGAATTTTTAATTCACTTTTCCTACAGATCAGCATTCATAGTTTCATTTGTGTTGTGTACAGATTGTATTCCTTCCTTGCTCGATGAATTTTGATTATAATATGGCTCTGAATTTCAAATGGCCATATTGAATTTGGCCCTTTTCTTAAACTGCAGCAAAAGTCCAGAAGGTTTTGAATTTCTGAAACAATCACAACCAGTATAATTAGTAGAGCAATTTGTTGGCTTTTCTATATTGACAAAACAGAGACTGAAAACTATGCAAAAATGCTCTAAGGGACTTGAAAATCAAATTCATTCTTATGGTACACTAGTGAAATGCCAAAATGATACAATCGTGCTCTTCAAGCAAAGAACATTCTAGGAATGAACCCATGGAATAAATCAGTTATATTCTATAGACTGGCATTTGATCACAGCATTTCAAATAAGCACTATATACACTGCCAAAGAGTGATGGGTGAAAAGTAAAGATGAATGATACCAATCTAACCTTTGTGTGTAAGTGCCTATATAATTTGCATAATACTTGTTATACTTATTAGAGGAATAGTTATGTAATAAATACAAATCTATTATCTATGTATTATATGTGTCTATGCACAAATAGCAAGCTCCTTTTTCCCCCTTCCATTTTGCTTTCATTTAGCCTGCTTTTGTCTTCTTCATAGAATCTTTCACTAGTTAAAATTATGTCTTTTGACATGAAGGTGAGTTATTTGCCAGTCTTCTTTAAAGCTATAGCCCTAGTACCTGGAAGAATTGTGGTATCCCCAGCCCTGCTCATTTTCAGAGGTATTGTCTTGGTGCCCAGATTGCTGCTTGTCAGCTAGGTGTAGGGTCATCAGGGTGCCTCTCACCGCAGAAGTCCTGGTATGAGGAACATACTGGGAAACCAGTATCTGCTGAAAACGCCAGGCAGATAATAGAGATAATATGCTTTGACTAGCAGGAACAATGGAGCCCCACAGGCAATAGTCGTTGGTCACTCCAGCTACTTACATTCCCACAACTTACATTCCCAGGCACGTACACTCCCTATTTACTTGCCCACCTTTGTACTATGTTAATAAATATGAGATTGGCTTTGGATGGGAGCACACATTACTTCCTGTGTAGCCCCTCTAGGCTTCTCGTTGCTCCACATGGGCTTTGAGTGATTGTTCCTCATGCTGTGAGGTGACAGTCACTTCCATATTCATGCACGCGCGCACACACACACACACAAACACAGAGACTCATGTATGGTGTCCTGGTTATTTCACAGACAGCATCAAGTCTCCGCTTGATGTGGACTTGACGGCTGGTGATATTCAACCATGTGACCAGGTAGATGTTGTCACATTGTACCCCATTCATGACCAGAAACTTTCTTAAGCTTTGCCCAGAATCCTTGCCATAGCCATGTTCTTCCTAGTTGTAACAAGTGAGCTAAATAGATTCTTTAAGTGATTTTATTAACTTTAAAGACAATCTAAAGTATATTAGTATATCCACCTAACATTAATTTTTCCCAGTGTATCTTATTTAGGCCTTTTGGAAATGTACAGAGGGGATGGAGAAGAAGAAAGAAAAGAGATATAAAAGGTTTTTAGCAAGATGTAGAATATGCTGTAGTAGTGGTTTTTTTTTTTTTTTCTTTAAGATGCAACATAAAAGCAATGTAAAATTCCCTAGATTTGAACTAGTAAGATGTGAAGGTAACAGTTTTTTCTGAAAAATCCTGGTCCTGCACAATTCCTTTTTATTTTGCATTTGGCTAAGTGCCAATTTGGTGACCTTCAGGATGTGATATTAAATTCTTAGCTTTTATTCACAGTGCTGCCCACTTGAGCCAGGTTAGTAGAAAGTCTGTTTGCATCCATAATAAGAAATAGGATCTTGGTCATTTCATTGAATGTTCATATATTTACTCAATAGCACAGAGCTAGGAAAATGTTTCACACTGTCATATATAGAATATAAGAACACATTTGGAAACAGGTTTCTTCTCATTCTGTGCTCCTTGTTGATTTATACATACACTTAAACAAGAATAAGAAGAAATAATTTGGGTAAGAATGTGTAAATTTGGCTATAAGTCCCCATTTGACTGTAGTTAAGGTGAGCTTTTGTTTCACATTATAAAGATGCTTTTCTCCATACACTCCTGCCAAAGCATTTATTGAGAGAAACTCCAGGCATAAAAGAGCTCTGCTAGGAGCTGAGTTCTGGTTTTCAGTGTGTTAAATCTGGGTGTGAAGTTCAAGTGTATAGGATTTTAGAACTTCTTAGAAATGACTGGAGTGCTGTTTTAGGACAGCAGATAAGACATATGTAGATCATGTTATTATTAAACTACATCTGTAATTCAGTTTTACTTTCTTTGCTTTCCAGTTTAAACATTGTAAATGTGACTTTAAAATGTTGTTTTTACAGTTTAATTCTAGATATCTAAAAAGTTGAAATACCCTGAATTGGTTTTACCAAAACTGCTAAGATTTCATAAATGTCAAAGAAATGAAGATTACCATGTTCAATTTCTCTACCAAGTTTTAAAAATTGTGTAATATTAATATTTAAAACATGGGCTATCATAGTCCATTTCATTAATCATAAATCCAGCTCACAATTTAGTGCTAATCTTAGTCAGTATAATATAGGTCCCTCACCTCCACTTTATGGCCTCTTCCTTTTGTTTTAAAACACTTATTTTATCAACAGAGGTCCAGTGGAAATAGCTGTGACTTTCACAAACAGGAAGACTTTTACACTGCACTCAGTTGCCCCTTAAATGACATTTTTATCTATGTGCCTTCTTAAAGCAGCTTGTGCCAAACACGAAAAGGTTAACAGGACGCAGATAACACAGCTTAATGGGGTCAAATCAAGCTGATTCATGATCACTATGGAGAAGAATATCCTCCTGGGGAAAATACTTGTACTGAAAAATCCCATAAACCAAACCACTTGTTTATCTGTCATTCCCACAGAGATAGTAATGTAATTACTCTCGTAATTATCTTCATTAGTGTCAGGCATTATCTACAATTCATTCCTCTGCTCAAAGAGTATGTTTGTTTATTTGCTGATTTTTTTCCCCCTCTCCGACTTGGCTGGGTTTAGAATTTTGTATTTGTAAAGCCGCACGCAGGCATCTGTGCCTAACGGCTCTGACATTCTCTCCCCTAAAATAGAGATTGCTGTCTTTCAGTTCCAGAGCTCCTACGCCCACTCCCTGACATCCGCCCTTCATTACTTGGTCCCCGTGCGACCACGACGACAGATTGTCTATCCTCTGGAAAAACTTGGCATCAACGCTCCATCAAAGGAGGTCTCCAAGGATCCGGTGGGTAGCAGGGCGGCAGCAGGCAGGGAGGCGCAGTGCCAGCTCACGCGGGCGTGGCAGATGGGTGGCAGCTCTTGTCTTTGCGGAGCAGACTGCTTCTTAATTACAGGGAGGCTGGAGCTCGTGCCCTTACAGGGGCAGGCTGTAGAGGCTCCCCTGCAGATCCCTCTCTCAGGTGGTTATTTCACAGGAAGCCTAAAATAGGCACCGGACATTTCTGGGGTGAGAGATCCCATAGGAACACCTTGAAGTGACTGTCATGTCCTAGGACAAGTGGCCTAGGGTCAGCCTCTCAGGATATTGTTGTTTTCTTCCCCATTCCTCAAAAACAGATTCCCAGTTCCATCCATGTTTTGCTCTCAAGCCAAAAGTGGTCATTCACAATGTAGACAAAGCTGACAGAGGAAATAGTGCTGGCAGCATTTGAGATGTCTGGGTTGTAAGCTGGGCCTGCTTAACAATTTTGTGGAGTCAGAATGATGAACAAGAACATATTAGCCACCCTAGGGGCAGGCAGGGTGTGTGACCTTAAAATGAATAGCTTCAGGACACTCTTACTTCCAAAACAGGGAAAGGGACTGAGACAGAACCTGGTTTTCACTTCAGATGGAAACACGTATGTGTGTGTACACACAGCCATTTTCAGTAACGTAACTGGAAACATGATTTTGTAAGTTGACTTACATGTAGCTTTGCAATGTTTGGATACACTTCCACTTCAGTAAATTGAAAACATTTTCCCAGTGGGAGTGGACACGACCTTGGTGCAAGAGAAAAGAAGAATGTATAAAGGCTCAAGTCACCAAAAGTTTAGGCAACGAGTTGCTCATCAGAACAAAATACGGAACTCATAGCAACAACTTGGGACATTTTATTTTATTTTTTTAAAGATTTATTTATTTATGCATACGAGCACTGGGGTACAGGCCAGAGGTGTGGGGGGGTTGAGAGGATTCACCACAGAAAGCGGGGAGCAGAACAGGCAGATCAACAGAAGTACACTGCTAAGGGGAGCAGCGGGCACAGCAGGAGAGGTCTGCCGCACCATGTGGGTCCCCTCCCTGGCCGGCAGCAGGGATCGAACTCGTGCTGCAGTGGCTGCGGTTTGCTTCACAGTGCGTTGCTTAACCCTCTGCGCCACCAGGGAGGCCCAACTTGGGACATTTTAGCACTGCAACAAGTGCCTCCCCCTGCTGCCTCTACATAGGGGTGCACAACGGCCTCCATCAAAGCCCTTCTTAGAGTCAGTTGCGGGGCTCTAGTGAGGCTGCATTAAGTCCTACATGTATTATTATATTTGTAAAATAAAAAAATAAATGTATGGGCCCAGGAACAGCTTGCCCCTGTTCCTGCAGATGCAGCCCACACTGCCTTGCCTCGGATAAACATTAACATTTATTTTCTGATAAGTTTTAAGTTTATATTTGAGTAGAGACAACACAAATAGCTCTTTATTTTGGAAAATATCAAGCATATCAAAAGTAGAGAGGACTGTGCAAAGGAGGACTTCTCAATCTGTCTGTGTTGAGGGACTTGATATACAAAAATAGTTTCATAAAAAGTGAATTCCTCATTGTGGTTTTAATTTGCATTTCCCTGATTATGAGGGATGTTCAGCATCTTCTCATGTACCTGTTGGACATGTGCATGTCCTCTTTGGAGAAGTGTCTTTCAAGCTCTTCTGCCCATTTTTTGATTGGGTTTTTTACTTTATTTTTCTTGAGTCTTATGAGTTCTTTGTATATCTTTGTGATCAGACCCTTGTCCGATGTGTGGAGAGCAAAGATTTTTTTTCCCAGTTAGTAGGGTGTCTCTTTGTTTTGTTTAATGTTTCCTTTGCTGTACAGAAGCTTTTTAATTTGATGTAGTCCCAGCTATTTATCTTCTCTTTCATTTTTATTGCTTTGGGAAATGCATCCTTAATATCACCTACACGGGTAAGAATGGCACATATTAAAAAAACCACCACCAACAAATGTTGGCGAGGATGTGGAGAAAAAGGAACTCTACTACGCTGCTGGTGGGAATGCAAGTTAGTCCAACCACTATGGAAGGCCATATGGAGGTTCTCAATCTACTAAAAATGGAATTACCATATGACCCAGCAATCTCACTCATAGGAATCTACCCAAAGGACACAAAAACACCAATCCAAAAGAATACCTGTATCCCCATGTTTATTGCAGCACTATTTATAATTGATGAGACCTGGAAACAACCCAAATGCCCAAAAGTAGAGGACTGGATCAAGAAGATGTGGTACAGATACACAATGGAATACTATTCAGCAATCAAAAATGAGAAACTAGGGCCATTTATAGAAACATGGGTGGAGCTAGAAGGAATTATACTCAGTGAAACAAATCAGAAGGCAAGAGAAAAATATCAGATGGCTTCACTTTTAGGAAGAATGTAAAGGAAAATCAATACAAAAAATAATAATAAGAGAGAGCTCTAGGATATAAGCAATTACAGTCAAAAACAAACAAACAAGCAAACAGACAGACAAACCAAAACCACAACAAGAACAAAAGGTCAAAGATAAACCAAAGGGGTCATTGGGGGGAGGGTGAGGAAGAGACTGGGATGAGGGCAGAAGGAGCACAAGGGACTGAGGTGATGGTGCATAGGTGGAATGGTGGTGGGAACAGCCTGGGGACTACAAATAATGTCAAATATAATTAAATAAATCTAAAAAAAAAGTGAATTCCTGAAAATGTAAGACTAACAAAACAAAATTCAAGTCTAATTATTTTGTTCTTAAGTTGAACAAGCATATAATTTCTCTGCCTAATAATTATAAAAACTTCTCAGACCTTCTCTCAGTCCCTAGACTTCACTGAGCAGATGGGTACCTGTCTCAGATCACACAGTGAGTAGCACCAAAACTCCCACATACTCAGCACTCAGCTTCAACAGATCTCGACTTTTGACTGATATACTCCTCCCCTGTCCTTTCCTCACACTCCCCCTTCGCCCCCCGCCACATTAACCCTTCCTCCTATAGTATTTTATTTTTAGGCAAACTGCAGACACATTTCATCCAGGATCAAAGTGTGCTTTCAGGTTGCAGGGTCCATAGCAATGCAGCTTTGCTCTATCCACATTAGAGGCAAAAGTGCTAGAGTCCACTGAGAGCATCTTTGGGATGGACCACCAGGTTGTCTATGTACATATGTTGATGGTGGAAATGGATTTCTTGGCATGAGAGCCAAGCTCCACATGTTTGATGTAAAGAACATGCCTTGGGGTAAGAGAGGATGGCTTCGTATGTATCTGTCACTGAAAGTCACCTTGCCTAGAGTGACGCTGACCTCAGGTAGAGGAGCTGCTGGTAGAAGATACCTGTAGAAGATAATCTGACATTGCAGCTTCTGTGTCAGATCAGAGTAATGATGAGAGGTGACACTGAGACACCTTCAAATTTGGGCAGACCACACGACTGGGCATGAGATGCCCTCACATGTCAGTGGCCGTCCTTGGCTCTGGCTCCTGCAGCCAGTCTTCTAGCATAAGTGGGGGGCTGGAGTGGAGGAAGGAATACAGAGCTGTTCCATTGTTTTTTCTGAATATCAGGAACTCCCATCCTACCCCCCCCCCAAGAATCTCCAAGTTAGGTTAACTTAGAGGTAAATTGGAATTGCAGGTGGGACAAAAACCCAGAGAAAACATTTTGCTTCATTTAAAACAATCCTGTTGTTTCTTCCCAGGTCGATATGAGTTGAAATCTTTGCTTACATTTAATAACCTTTTCTGAGGTCATCTTAGTGTGTGCTGTGTGCCCCCAGAGTCCTGGCTTATTTCAACACAGAGCAGAGGATAGATTGTTGAAATCCTTGGTCCAGGAAGACAACCACTTAGCAGATCTGTGGCGCTTGGGACCTGTCATGTTGTGCTGTGTTGTTTGGTGAATTCTGACTTTTGAAGAAGTGCTTTTATGAATACTATGATCTTATTCATGAGAAGATTCTAGTAAGTAAAGATTTAGAATTAGCAACAAATTTTGCAACAATTAAAAAAATACTAAAGGTTTGATCAAGGGTTTATCAAGTAAAATACTATTTTAATATTTAAAAATTATTTTAAGTCATTAAATTTATTTTAAAATTCTTTTCTGGGGCCTCCCTGGTGGCGCAGTGGGTTAAGCAACGCACTATGAAGCAAACCGCAGCCACTGCAGCACGAGTTCGATCCCTGCTGCCGGCCAGGGA
>JAGFMF010011428.1:4832146-4845861 GCA_019455555.1 Galemys pyrenaicus
GTTCTGCTCCCTGCTCTCTGTGGTGAATCCTCTCACCCCCCCCACACCTCTGGCCTGTACCCCAGTGCTTGTATGCATAAATAAATCTTTAAAAAAAAATTCTTTTCTGACATTTAGACAGTTATAAGATATAAGGATAATTACTTAAAACAAGTGAGTCAACTAGAAAAGTTTTAGGAGGACTGTCTAGAGTCTTCCATGGATTTCTTAGCAGAGCAATAGTAATAGTTGAACTGGGATTGAGTAATTGTCATCACTAAATGGGTTCCTTTTTTCCCCCTCCTTTTCAGTTTTCCCAGTGCATAGAGCTTTCTATGGGCCCTTCAGCTCCCTCATCATCTCTGCACATTTCTCTCACTGGGCACTTGCCTTTCATACCTTTTATCCTATTTAAACCATCTCAGAGTGACCATCCATTCCCTTGCTTTCACCTAGGAAGCCAGTCTTTAAGGGAACAGATCACTCCAGGCATGAGTAATGGGATAGAAAGCGTTTCATCTCAGTGGGTTGCCAATTTAAATCTGGCACAAGTCAGCAGTAATTGAAATTCATCACCTCATGGGAAAGAAAGGTGTCCCCCCTCCCCACTCCAAGGCTGTGGTAGTTTCTGCCTGGTTTGGATGATAGGTGCCCCTGCCACAGTGCCTTCCCTAGTGTTTCTATTAATTGACAATGACCCCACATCAGGTCATAAGAAAGGACCTGGAAAACATGCAAATGATTTTTATCATACATAAAAATGTGAGGTAGGCCCCAAAGATTCATCGTAACAGCCCATAGTCAATTAGTGTAACTTAGTAGATAAGAAACAGAGCATGACATGGACCTGCAAGATTGATCTCTTAGCTTGAATGGGCCATCTTGGCCTGTGCATTTTCATTCTAAGAATTATTCTGTTTGATTAAAAATCAGCTTTATTCATCAGTTATTAAAATCATAAAATTCCATTAATCACTTGGGTAAGAATTATGATCTTACATAAGGGGAACACATAATTTGGCTGAATGTATGGAATAGCTACATTAATGAAGAGTATAGAGCAAGTAGACACATTTACTTTGAGGTGGATCTCTGTGCAGCCCTGTTTTCTCTCCTTTCTGCACCTGCTAGAGGGATTCAGAGAGGACTGTGACACAGCCCCTTCCCTCGAGGAGCTTTCAGTCTAGTGTTATTATTTACATGAAGTTACTTGTTCTAGTTTCTAGTTCTAGGTCCCTGGTAAAGAATACCGACCTTGAGGTTAGACCCATTTTACAGAATCCTTCAGCGAGAATGCCTTTGGTCAGAGACACTGTTTCCTTTCTAAGACAGGGTCTTAAATGACTCTTACTGGAAAATCTGCTTTGAACTTAAACAGCTTCTATCCTGCTTCATTATCAATAAATGACTCTCCCCCATCATCCACTTCAATCACTTTAACTCTTCACCTTGGCTTATAATGTTAATAGATTTATAGTGTGAATGCTCCTTATCTCTCAAAAAAAAAAATGGGGAAGCTACATCAATTCATAATTTTCCTAAAGAATTGTATTTCAGTGCATTCAGGGCCTGTTGTCATTTTTCTGTTTATTGGTGATGATCTGTTTAAATCTCAACTAATGAATTCTTTGAGGTCTCCATTTTGCCTTTGTCCTTCTACAAAGAAAAATGACGGTTTATTTACCACCACTACCACCACCCCGCCCCCCGCCCCTTCTCAGAGCTAAGTGCTGGCCCGCTTTTTCCTGGTATGTGATCTCTCAGGAAGATGTCACTCACTGGCATTCAGTTACCCTTTGAATTGCCCCTTTTCATCTCTGCTGTTCTTCCCCAGTCCAGCTATAATTACCATCTGATGGACTGTTACTGGATACTGTTTCACTTGTACATCTGCTGCCCTAGGAAATTGCATTATTCTCCCAGCACCTGCTAGATTTTCCCCAGCTTAATTGTTTCTCAACTCCTTCCTTCAACTTGGAAATTCTCACTGCCTATTACTCCTTTGGTTGTACTTGTAGTCAGGGTATGTGTGTGTATGTGTGTGTGTATGTGTGTGTGTGTGTTTAAATCAGCCCTTTAACAGAGATTTCCCACAAACGCAGACCCATATTTTTCAGCACCATATTTGCACTGATCATTATTAATGTGACCATGGTGATATTTTCTTGAAATGAAATTAACCCACTTTAAATCACCACTGTGAGTCAGGTTTGCCTTTCAGTTGCCTCTCAGCCATTTCCCACACATTTATGCTACCGAGGGGAAATAAATTTCTTCCTATATATAGTGAATCCTCTAAGGTACTTAGAATAATTTACCCAAATTCCTTCATGAGCTCTTTTTCCCCCTACAAATGAAAAATATAATTTCTATGGTAATGCCTTTCTAGTTCTCTGAACTCTGTCTCTTACTATATGTGGCATGTATGTGTTATATATCAGAATGATATGTAAATCAGTGGCTTATTCTGCCTGCTATCATAATCACTCCCTCACCATGGGGAGTGATTTTGTTGTTTACTTTGTACAAAGGGCTACAAAGTAAACAACAAAAATGACAACTACTAAGAAAATGTGTGGAGCTCTTGCTAGAGGCTTCCATTTAATCAACTCACATGAGCACTTGTAAGTAGTTAGTAGTTACCACGACTGTCGTCCTCAGGGCACCTAGAAAATAGACTTTCAAGAAATTAAAGAAACTAGATTGTCCAAAGGCTAATTCACTGGCAGAGTCTCAAACCCAGGCAGCAGGATGCCAAAACTACTATATACATTCTCCTGTGGAAAAAGTTGAAGGACTGCTATCATGATTCATCAGGAAACCAAACCACAAAAAGGAAGATGCTTTATAGAGACCTTTTGGGAGCTTCCAGATCTTTGGCCCCAGCTTCTTAATCAAAAGTGACCCACAGATAATTAACTTTTTCCCCCCGAGCAATTTGGATTTCCTTTTGCCTGAGTCACCCACCTCCAATTTTGATCAGGTGCTAGCCTGACCCTGACTGGACTGGACTGTGAAGAAACAGACTTCTAAGTTCAGATTGACTGTGCAAGGATCAGGGTTTGGACACCAGTTGATCCGGGCGGTCTGCGCTTTCTCCTCTTTCTCTTCTTGTTGTGACAAACCTTTCAAAACTATAGTAGTTGGCTGTTGGGAAGGAGGAAAACAATTATGATTCCAGTGTAGGTTACATTGTAAGCTCCCCAAGATTCAGTATCATGTTGTGAAAGGGTTCACAGTGTTCTCAGAAAGTGCCCAAGTAAATGCCTGGGCTTGAGTGACTGGAGTTTTCCTTTTAGGGGAGGCAGGATGTGTGCTACCGGCCTGATCAACAAGTTTTGGACACTCTTTAGAAGTTGGGTGGCAGTAGGTGGGCAAAATACGTTATTTAGAGAAGGCATCGTGAAAAGTAAGGTAACTTTTTAATCTCTCGGCGTTGTCGAAAATAATCCCACATTTTATTCTTATCTTCTGGAATAAATGTTGGAGTTCAATCTGTCTTTACTTTGTTAAGTTATAAATCATATACCACACATTCATTCTTTTAAATTGTATAATTTATTGGTTTTTAATATACTCAGATTTTGGCAACCATCACCATGATCTAATTTCACAACATTTTTGTCATCCCAAAAAGATACATGTTAGTGTCACTCTCTTATAGTTCCAACCCAGCCTAAGCAATCACGACTTCGCTTTCTGTTTCTAAGAATTTTCATATTCTAGCTATTTTGTATACATGAAATTATAAGAATATGTGGCATTTCTCACTGGTTTCCTTCAGTTAGCTTATTTTCAAGGTTTTCCTCTTGCACAGCATATATCAGTACTCAATTCCCTTCTATTGCTGAATAATATTCTACTGTATGAATATATTACATTTTATTTATCCATTCATCAGCTGATGAGCATTTGAGTTGTTGCCACTATTTGGTTACTATGTTGCTGTGAACATTCACCCAGGGCACCTAGAAAATAGACTTTCAGGTTTTTATGTGGACATATGTTTTCATTTATCTTAGCCATATATAAGTAGTTATATACACACAAACATACATATATATATATACACACATATTATACATACTTGAATTGCTAGGTCATATGATTAACATTTCCAGGAAATATCAAACTGTCTTTCAAAGTGCATATACCATTTTATATCTCATTCTTAGGTCATCTCAAGCATACCGCTAGTAAATGGTGAAGTTCTGGCCAATTCAAGGCCATAGATGGGCAAGTGTACCAACTGTTCTTTCACTTCATGAGGAGCTTTCCTGCCATCTGACAGTGTGACCACCTGGTTCACATATATGCCAGCATCCCACCAATGAAACCTTCAGTTGCTCTAAAAGCAGAGATTTTTCTAAAATATAATCTCTCTTGCTCTTATCTTCCCCTCTTCACTCTCTGGCTCATCAGCCTCCTGTGGGCTGCATGGATTTTTAGGTGGACTCCAGCAGCAAAGAAAATGCTCATTCAAACCATAGGAGTGAAATGGAGGACTTTCAGATGGTTTAAGCCACCAGCATGTCCTTTGTTTCAGTTTACTTTTACTAGTATTATTGTTCTGTACTGTCACAGCTCCCAACTGGAAAAAAACAAAATACAAAAAACTGAGGCTTTCCTGGACGCTGATCGCTGATCGGGGTCTTGCTACCACCCAGTAGGAGGGGGAAAATGCATTCTGTTCCTTGCAGAGCCAGGGTAATGAATGCCCCGGAGGTCCAGAAGTGCCTCGGGATACAGCAGCTGCCTGCTGCCATCTCTGGAAGGCTGCAGCTACACAAGGCTCCAGGGTGGACCTGGGCCCCTGGGGCCAGAACTGGCCTTTGCAACTAAGTGGCTTCCTCCAAATCAGCCTTCAGGGAGGAAGGGCCAGGGAGGCATCACCAACAGGAGGCCTTGCTTTGTGTATTTTAAAGTAGCTGGGGATATAAAATGACAAAGGTCGGGACAGTTAGAGCTGCAGATGCTGACTAGGGAGTTACATCTTTCCCCCTGATTTAAAAACCAAAAATGTCATTACTGAAGCAGTACATATTTATGGAGAAATTCCAAGAAAAAACAGTAGAAAGAAAATGACTAAAACTTGAAATTCTCTATATATACAGTGCCTTTGTTAATATTTTAGTATTTTTACTTTAGATTATTTTTCATGGAAAGCAGAAAGAAAATATGGGGTCGTATGTGCATTGTGTTTTGAAACATACTGTTTCACTTAATAGTTATGAATACCTTTGCTGTTACTAGGTGTTCAGAGTGTCCTTTTCACTGGTTGCATTGCAGATGCTCCCTGGGCTATCCAGTGTTGCCAGCTTTCCTATGTTTTCTCATTGCTTTTCCATAGTAGTCTGTGTGTTACTTTCTCTGTGTTGCAGTGAGGGAAACTGAGACCAGAGAGGTTAGGTTATGGAACTGAAATTAGGCTAGCAGGACTTGTGGGAATAATCAGGAAGTTCACTGGGACCAGATTTTGAAAACTTCAGAACTCCATGGAAAGTGGACAAGTGACCTGAATTTTCAGGCCAATTTTAGGTAATTAAAAGTTGGAGAAATTCCAAATCACAAAACATGGTCTTAATTCGATCAGATGTCCCGTTTCATCCCTTAATCAAAATTCAATTTCCATTCAAAGATTAGATTCCCCTTCCCCCTACTGAAAGCTGTTATTTATTAGAAAACTGCACTGGAGAGAATGAGAATGGGGGAGAGGGAGGGCATCTCTCGATAATTCACCATGACCCCACTTATTTAGCATCTATTCTGCTTATTACTAGTCTTATAAAATGTAAAGCATGTTTGTTTCTTCTTATTTAGCTATATGCCTTTTGAAATTGGGGACAGGTCTTCTTATTTAGCTATATGCCTTTTGAAATTGGGGACAGGACAAAGTAGAACATTTGGGGGAGCAAGCCAGTCTGTACTAGACCACCGCTGTCATAGGATGGGTCCTGCTCCATTGGCTGGATGCCTTTTCTAAGGGCCTGTGGGAGCTCTATCACTGGGGCCTCTCACCTGGTCTTCCACAATGCAGGCAATAGTCCCTAGCTTTGCAGACTGAGTGGTATTTGCCCCTGGGTGTGATCCTACACATCAATAAAACTGAGCCTCTGTGGGTCAACAGACTGCTTGTGTGGACCCCCCTTTCTTTTGGCTTAACCAGGAGCAGCTGGTCTGACATCATGACCTTTAAATTTTCCAGCAGGCATTACTCAGTTGTCCACTCTGTCCACTAGCTTTGGGAACTTAAGCGGTGGTGGGGGGGGTGGTGTTTCAAATGTTCTCCCAAACCCTTTTCTTATGACTTCAGGTAAACCCTTACCTCTTCTCTAAAGGGTTAGATGACATGCCACCTACAGTGTGTCCACAGTCCTATGTTAAATAATCTCCAGAAAAATGCTCTTATATCCATTTTTCCAATCCTTTTATATCTTCATTGTGAATAAGAGTTTTAAAATTCATTTAATCAGGGTCCTCCCTGGTGGTGCAAGGTGTTAAGCATCCATAGCCACTGCAGCATGAGTTTGATCCCCGGCCAGGGAGATGACCCACAAAGCAGCACAGCTCTCTTGCCTTGCCCGCTGCTCCCCTCTGCAGTGTATTTCAGTCAGTCTGCCTGTTCTGTCCCCCATTCTGTCTCTGATGAATCCTCTCACTCCCCATACCTCTGGCCTGCACCCCAGATTTTGTATGCATAAATAAATCTTAAAAAACAAAACAAAACTCATTTAACTAGTGCCTGCCAAAGGAGGAGCTCCTCCTGAATGTAGCATCCAGTGTCTTCATGCTTCGGATATCCTCTGTGACAACCACTTACCCAAGGCCATACAGCAACCAAGGCCCTGGTACTTCAACACTGGCACTAAATCCAGTGTTGGTCATTTAGGTTTGTTTTTTTTAAAGATTTATTTGTTTTTATTTATGCATACAAGAACAGGGGTGCAGGCCATAGGTGCAGAGGTGAGAGGATTCACTAGAGACAGAGTGGGGAGCAGAACAGGTGGATCAACTGAAATACACTGCTGAGGGGAACAGCTGGCAAGACAGGAGAGGTTTACTGAGCCATGTGGGTCAGCTCCCTGGCTAGGGATCAAACTCATGCTGCAGTGGCAGGTGATAGCTTTTGATAGCACTGAGACTGAACCCCTGCCCCACTAGGGAGGCCCTGGTCATTTAGGTTTTTATCCACGTTTTTATGATTATGGACAGTGGTGCCATGTCCATTCTTATTTTTTTATATACATATGTCATTATTTCTTTTTGGTAAATTCTTACAACTAGTTTTGCTAGGTCAAACATAAAGAATTTGAAAGAGTTTTAGAATTTGAAAATGAAAACTTGTGAGTCCTAACTTTTAAAAGATTTCACTCTACCATGTGTTGCTTTAAGTAACTATTAGCATGCAGAGAGCCTTCATTTTTTGAGACAAGTATACAGAATGGCAAATGGTCTTCCAAATTCTCATTTTCCTCTAACTGAACTGAATCTCTGCTTTGACCCTTCTTTCCACCTGATATGAGAACAGAGTAATCTCTATCAATTCCAGACTTCTTTTCCCTCTTAAATTTTTGGGAGAAGACATCTCCATTCCAGAAATTTGAGCAGTATCATGGCTTTGTGGAGAGCAAGGGTGGGATGGGAGGGAAGTGCAGTGTGTGCCTTGTTACTACCTGTTCACACAAGCATTCACTGGGCTTCTGAGCTTCATCTTCTCCTCAGAATCCCTTGTTTGACTCCTAGGTCCCCAGCTAGATCTTACTATTTCCCATCAGGCATTCTTGAGACTCTCTTCGGTTCCATGAACCAGATGTGTGCCTTCTTCCACACCCTCTCCGGCCCCTGCCTCTCTCCCTCCTAGATCAGCTCATGACCTGTTTCATCTCTTTTTCTGCTGCAGTGGCAGGGTAGGACGGCACAGGAGCAAGGTTCGGGATGGTTCTTGGCAGACAGGGGGTCAAGGAAGGAGAGTCTTGGAGCCCTCGGTGGCTTTTCATGCTTTTATTAGCAGAGGTGGCCAGGTACATGGCAGGCATGGGTGCCGGGGGACCAGGAGGCTGGCAGGCCTCCCTGCCCCCAGCGCATCTCACCCTCTAGGCCGCTTTGCTACTGCTGCTGCTCGCATTGGTCAGTACTGCCGGTCCTGTTGGTCCTCATGATGCCGCCCATAGGTGCGCCCACTTGTGCATGCCCAGCCTGGAATGCTCGCAGCCCTGCAGGTGTCCATCATCACAGTGGTGGGCGGATGGAAAGACCTGATTGTTCTCTGAGCCTGCATCTGCCCTGGCACCACCCTCAGTCAACTCAGCCCTTCTCAGGACTGATCTGCAGACATCTCCATGAGGCACAGGCCCTTCTACTCCTATGTGCTCTAGGACCTCTGTGGAAATTCTGCCATTTTCTCCTGCTTTTATGATTTTAGCAAGAGGGAAGAAGCCTGTACCATGTTTGTCTTTCTTTCCCTCCAAATTTCTACCTCTTTCCACTTTGGGGACAACACAGATTTCTTTTGAAATCTCTTTTCTGAGGCTTCAACTCTGACTTTTGGTACTCAAAAGTCAAGTTTTGACACTCAAAAAAAGCCACTATCTCTTTTACCAAAAAACCTAATGTTTTGGAATTTGAAAATGAAAATGTGTTATTCTTAACTTTAAAAAGATATTTATTTAAAAAGATATAGCCTTGAAGCAAAGAAGCAGAGAATCAACCTACTTTTCTCTGGCTAATGATTAATGTCACCTGGCCTGACAGCTCATCAGGGGTCAAGAGTCAGCAGGGGCTTGGCAGGAAAAACACTTGTGCTAATATAAGCTGGTATCTCACTGTAATAACAATATTGTACACATGGATTGCAGGCAAAGATGGCCCCTTGGGGGCTGGTCCACTCCCTCTCACCCATGGAAAAATTATAAAATGGTTTCATTCGTTGTACATCCATATTTCATTAAGTGTTTAAGTCTAACTTTTAAACCTTTTATGAAAGCTTTTAGATATTGTAACTTGTTAGTGAATTCTAGCTTAAAAAAATAAGATACGCTTTCTTGGAAGATGTGAAAGACTTGGGGTGAGGGGAGAGCCCAGGAATCTTGAGTGGTTTTACATTCCAGTTGAGCTCAAAAACCATCACAATTTAGTAATTCTCATAAAACAGTCTGAGTTATTATCATTATTTACGTACTTACCAAGTCTAATGGGAAATGGCATTCCTGTTCATCAGAAGCAAAGGATTAAATAGGCTTTGGAAACTGAAGGCCCTTTTCTTGTTCTGAGCAGCCCTATGCTCACATAGCCCAGAGGTGTTTAACCTCCACCTGTGTGTTGCCCCCATTTCAGAAGCATCAAAAAACCCTCAGCCCTCCATCATCATGCTGCTATTTCCTGTGGTTGAACCTTTACCCTGTATGATACCTCAAGACCATTAAGCTTAGTCAAGATTATTGATGTCATGATCTCCATAGTAACCAACTTAACAAGCAAGAAGGAAACAAAAAGGATGCTTTAAAAATGGGGGTGGCGGAAAGTCAAATAAAGTATGAAAATTGTGTGGGGGCCATAAAGTAGTTTTTTATTGCTGCTTGTTTAAGCTGTCAAACATGACTCAACTACAGTGCAGGTAGTCCAGAGTCATTCGGGTGGTTGAAACTCATGGTAATATCCAGGTTTTGTTTTTTTTGTTTGTTTGTTTGTTTTAAACATAACTGAGTGCATTGAAATTATCACCATGGTAGTCATTATAAATGCAGTTTTTATGGTAGTTTATGTATTTAACCCAAAGGAGCTGTGCTTCTTGGGAGCCAGTCTTGGGCTATAAATTTTGGTCTCTATAGGTGGTTGGGAGGCTGGCAGGCCTCCCAGCCCCCAGTGCACCTCACCCTCTCGGCTGCTTCTTCTCTCTCTACTGCTGCTGCTGCTGCTGCTTGTCAGTACTGTCGGTCCTGCTAGTTCTGTCGGGTCTGTTGGTCGGTTCTGGCGTCCTCATGACACTGACCATTTAAGCCCGTGTCCCAACTCAGGTGCGCCCACTTGCACATGCCCACCCTGGAATGCTCGCAGCCCTGCAGGTGTCCATCATCATAGTGGTGGGAGGGTGGAAAGACCTGATCATTCTCTGACCCTACAGATGGTTTGATAGTGTTCCATGGAATTATTCACAGTTGACAGTTTACTTGTTTACTAGACAGCCTCACTCCCCACAGACTGGGTCTTGAGCCCCTCTGTGTTGGCAGGATCAGGTCAGTGGCTCCGGGGCATATCATTTCTAGCAGTTCACAACTCCCTTCCTGTCATCAATAGAGACAGACAGATACACAGACATATGGACACTGAGGCGATTTCCCCAAAGGCAGGAGCAGATGCCAGGGGCGAAGGCGTCTGGGCAGTTGGGTTCAAGTGCACACCCAGTACCTTGCTTTGCCCATGTCCCTGGCTGTTCTCCCTGTCGTCTCAGGGGGAGGTGCCTGGCTCTACCCAAAGGGCGAGGTTCTGCCATTTCCCCTTTCAGTGTTGGCTCTGCTCTGTGAGAGCGCTCTGCTCTGGAGGATGCTGCCTGGGCCCAAGAATCCTTGGTCCCACTCTGAGGCAGCCCCACTGAGATCCAGGTTCCATTGAGCATAAAGAGAGATGAAACACAAGTGGCCTGGCTTCTCCTTCCCAGCTGGCCTACCCTCTGGGGTCCCACTCCCATAGGAGAGCAGATGGGGGATACAGCCTGCCAGGCCCAAATTCCAAAAGGATTTTCAGACTCTGAGTAATCAAATACTTTTTATTTTTTGTTATTTAGCTATGAATTTATTTCAACTATATAGAAACTTTATATTAATAATTTAACATGTTAATAAGTTAACATTTGTTACATGTTATTTGTGATAGATGTTATTTCTATTCTTTATAAGAATTAGCTTATTTAATCCCTTCAGCTATCTCTGGTCTAGGAACTCTTCTTATTGCCATTCTGCAGATGAGGAAACTGAGGCACAAGAAAGTTTGGTGATTTCTCCAATACTATATACAACTAGTACATCACATAATTAGATTTTAAAATGAAGTCTTCTCATTTGCTTCTTATGGCTATCCCCCACACACACATGACATGCAATCACCATCCAAAAATGGTGCCAGAGAAACTCGAATTCTGCATGCCAAGCACTTTTGCACAGACTAACCTATAACACAGCCATATTCTGATTCTGGAGCTCTCTTCCTCACCTACCCCTCTGGCCATGTTCTCCAAGAGCCAGGTGGGTTTGTCCCTCCCTGACCTTGTTTCTCTACCCAGCACATCATTAGTCTTGGCTTCCTATTCTTTGTCCAGCACTCTGCTGCACACCTGCCATTCATGGAATCACTGCCTCCACTCCCTTGCCCTTTGTGGACAGTCCTGCCTAAACTGTAGGTTTTTTCCATCCTTGACACTAGGTCTGCAACAGTAAAAATGTGGACAAATCCTGGCCACCCGGTACTTGCATCATAGCAGGGGAGGCAGACAATGGACAGAAAGAAAAGGAAGCTCCATGACTGCAAGAAGAAAGCCAGGGAGTGGTTAGAACAGTGGGGAATGTGGAAGACATCACTGTAAGGTCCTTTAAGCAGATGCCCTTCTGATAGGGCAGAGGGGTGATGTGAGGGCAAGGAGGGAGGGGCCCATGGCATTTCTTCCTTCACACCTATCAGAAACCCAGCCGCCCTGAGCCTGCCCCTCGCCCCTCCCTCACGTGGGCGTATACTCAACCTACACAGCAGTGATGCTTTGACTTATTTCAGACATTGTAAAAGAATGTAAGAAGTCCACCGGGTGTAGTTAAAACACTTCAAATTATGTTGCTAAAACAAACCTTTCATTTCTTTTTAACTGTCCACAGCATGCTCAAAGCATAACTAAAGCTCTGTGGGGTGATAATTTCCCTTGAAGTGACAATTTCTGCTTTTAATATAGGGGAGAAACGCTAGTGGGCTTAGATAAGAGCTTTGAATTTCAGGTACGCAAATACTTGGAAACGGTCATCTTACCTAAATGGCAGTGGACCCCCCAGGAATTCCTTGGGAGGGCATGTGTCTGTTTAAGACAAGATGACAAAGTAACTGCTATTTTGAAGGCTTTACTTAACAGATGTGTAGAGTATAGAAATCTATGTATTATTAAATAATTCTTTATAATATGCTCAAGAATAAGCAATTTGTAAGCCTGTTTACGTTCTCACCATCTGGGTGCATTCTGTCACCCATCTGTTTCATGTAATTATGTAATTATCAATATAAAGAAAGAATAGGTGATATAATTAACAAGAAAAACTGATCTACACTGAAGAGTAAAAATGACATGCATCTGTTGAATTGCTTTTTGTTTCTCTTCCTTCATTGTTAACTGTTTTTTCACTTCACAGTTGCATTCAGGCTGCTGATTTATGTCACACCCTCAGGAGAACTGTTTATACCATGGTGCAAGTGCGCTCTCTCTCTGTCTCTCTCTCTCTTACGCGTGTGCGCATGCACGCACACACACTCTTTTGAAGGCAGGGTAATTAATAAAAGTACAGGAATGGACACAACATTGAAAGAACTGCATAAGGCCTTCTTGGTGTTATTTATTGATTCCCTACGTCTGGGACAGCCTTGACAGTCATTTCCAGAACATGTAATATAACAGCTAGAACTCTAGGAAATATTTAAATTCATTAGTGACAGATGGAAGAACAGGGTGCGCATGCATCCTTTCATAGGGTATTGGATAGAGAAATTGCTTTAAAAAAATTCCCCTACTTGGTGCTTTGTTTTTAACATCAAGACACAAGTATTACATGTTAGTTCATTATAGTGCAACAATCTCGGTGGACTAGACTGACTTCCACATCATTCCACTTTAATCAGTCACTGGAGTAGTTCCTTTGTGTAGTGGAGATTTGTGGACATGCATGTGGAACTAGGGCAACTTTCCCCACAGTGGTGTCTCTCTGCTACTGAGGCATGGCAGTGGAGGGTGAGTGAACACCTACCCTCTGATCACTTAGACTGGACTCTGAGGTTCTCCCTCTGTGACTTGCATCCATAGGAGAAGTGGTGCATCTCCTTTCCTGTAACATCCTAACGCCACCCCAAACTCCAAGGACAGGTGCTCCTGTCCATAAAGGTGCTCCCCAAGAAAGCTGTCACCTTAAACTCAAAGACTTGACAAAACATTGAACTAAGGCACACAGAGGGGTGACCCCCTGGGCCCATTTAGAAGACAGGCCACATGAGAGATGAAGGTGCTGAAATCTTGGCACTCTCACTGAGGACTCAATGATCAGGAGCAGGGCATCCACATGGGCCTGTTTTGCAACCATCTTCCCCCATCTTTGCAGAAATACACCCTCCAGAGAACTCCGCCTGCTTGAAGTTAAGGAGGTGTGCCTGGAAGCAAGAGGGAGAGTTGAGAAGTGGGGGATTTCAAGTGTTGCAAGCCATGGAACTACACAACAGCACTGTGTTCTCAGGTTTAAGGAATCAACCCTTACTTGCAAACTGAGCTAGAAGCTCTAACTCAGTCATCTGACTTCTGCTGAAAGCTATTTGTGTAAAAAAAAAAAAAAAAAAGTGCTACTCACTAACTGGAATGCTCATCCTGTTTCCTTTGCTAGATGATCACTTTAAATGCTGTGCCTGCGTATGGAGGTTCCTCAGTCTACTAGAAATGGAACTACCATATGATCCGGCAATCCCACTCCTAGGGATCTACCCAAAAGACACAAAAACACTGATCC
>JAGFMF010011428.1:4846106-4859529 GCA_019455555.1 Galemys pyrenaicus
ACTGAGGTGATGGTGCACGGGTGAAATGGTGGTGGGTACCCCCTGGGGACTACAAATGATGTCAAATATAACTAACAAAAAATATATATATATTAATAATAAAAAAAAAATTTGGGGGGCAAATTAAATGATATTGCATCTTGAAAAAAAAAAAAAAAGAAATCACAGACAATAAAGAAAAAGAAGAAGCTGGCTTTTTGTGCTCCCCTAGGCAGTGTGTTTCATTCAGTCCATCTGCCTGTTCTGCACCCCACTGTATCTCTGGTGGATCCTCTCATCCCCTGCACCCTGGCCTGTACCACAGTTCTTGTATGAATAAAAAATAAATCTTTTAAATATAAAAAAATAAATAAATAAATAAATAAATGCTGTGCCTGTGTATTTCGGGAATCCATCCTCCTCATAGAATCCCATGCTGGAGCCTCGTGTGTCAGCCCAGGCTCGGCTTGCTGGTTGACCTACTGCACAAGGTGGCTTGCATAGGGGCCGCCACTAGCTGCACGTTTTCATTGTTCTTTGTCCAGGAAGAAAATAAATGACTCATTCCAACCTAGTTTTCACTCTGTTCCTTTGAATCAAATAGTGTTCTTTTATAAATCCTACATGAAAAGTAATAATCATTCCCCAATTTATCTGTATTTTCAATTGTTATTTCCATGGATTTTTTTCCTTTAAAAAACAGATACCCATAGAACAAGAATATAGGAGATTACTGGACACCCTGTAGGGAGAGCATTTTAATGGAGTAAGTAATAGGGATGAATGTGGCTAGATTACTCAAGGGGTTTGGGTGGTTTTGACTTTATATTTATTTGTTTCCTTAATACAAACTTAAAGTGATTTAATTGCAACCATAACTGACTAATCCATTAAGGATTTTAATGGAAAGAATGCCATTTGATTCTTAATGAACCTTTCTTTTGTCATTACTGTTTGAAAAGGTTCAACAAAGATTTTTTTTTCAAGAAACACTTCAGTTTATATTTTTGAGGCCTCCTTTAAATAAAAGAACACAGAGTGAATGTTCCTCAAGAATCATTATAATGGAGCTATTTATACTATATAATATTTAGCTAAAAATTTAAATCCATGTGTTCTATATCAAATCATATTAAAAACCACTAAAGCTTAGACTAAATGGTTTTCATTTAACCCTCAAAAAGTGGCATTAATTTTTCAAGTGGTAACTGTTGCTTAAGATGCTATTGTGCCTGTGTGATAAATGTTTAATGATTTGGTAGTACATGCATGGCTTAAAATCCATTATTTATTGCACCTTTGCTTGCCTGGCAAAGGTGACGATTTTATAGCCCCAGCAGTCATGCAAACACATTTATACCAAACCGATGACTGATAATAAATTTCCTTACTGTAAATGTCAGTGGGTTTCATGTGTCGCTGCCATTACATCTTGTTTGGAAGCTGAATGCTACACAGTTATGGGAGGCGCCAGATGGTGTCATTAACACGAATGCTGGGACTGTTTACTGCTGACGTGCACATGAGAAGTGAAAAGTGCAGGGCCTGTCTTTGCACTGAAGCCTGATGTCAGTGGTGCACAGGTGTAAAGACAGTGCAGCATGATTGTTTATTCCCTTCCATCCCACCAAGAGAGATTTTAGGATAGCTTTTGGAAAATAGTTTGTGTTGAATATGTAGTTTGAGCAGAGGGAAATATTTTCCCACAGATTCCTCCTTGATTCTGTATGTGGAGTCTCAGACACCCTAAAATCACACCTGCCATCCCAGAGGTGGTTTCTCCATGAGTGCAAGCCAGCTCCCCTTTTAGGCCTCCCAGGCATGGCAAGTCCTTTTGTGCTAATTAATTACAGCAGGATTGCTACTGCTCTTTGTGTTTGTGTGTGTGTGTTTTGTAACTGCAGGTATTTTAAATACTTAATTTTTTGGAAAGTTTCCATTGAGAGTATGGAAGAAGTGCTTCTAAAGAGTGCTTTCAAAATAGTTAAGAATTGATTCAAAGAATGAGGAAAGGAAAAAACATGGAAATTTTTTGTACCAAATACAAAATGCAGTGGGCTCTTCTTTTCTTAATTAGCATTGGAGCCAAGACTTTTCTTTACTTTCCCTGATCTGAATGTGAAAAATTTAAATGGCTGACATTAGTCTCCCAAGTTTATTAAGATGTATCTCTGCATTTTTAATAAGAGGCAGTGGCCACTCCCATTTATTGTATTTCAGCTTCCTTCCTGTTGAGGCTTCTGCTTAGTTCTCTGCTAAGCTGTCTTTTCATTTTCATTTTAAAAGAAGCTGAATTTGTTTTATTTCTCCCTGCAAGCCTTTTCCTTGAACCAAGAGGCTGTCCCATTGATCCCAAGTTCAAAACTTCTTTGAACTTTGTTATTTAGCCTCAGTGTTTTCCATAGGAATTTTCAGAAAGGCTTATTCTCTCAAAACAATCATTGTGCATTGCTCTTACACAAGAGGAGTAAACTTTTTGGTGTGTAGAATGTTAAAGTCATGTGAAAGAGAATACAAACCTTTGTTTGCATTAAGATGAAAGAGATGTTTCATTTCTCCAGACTCACTCAAAGACACAATCGATGTCAGCAGAAATAATGAACCTGATTGAAAGGCTAAAACTATGCATGAAGGCACACCTTAGAAATTAAAAATAAAGTCAAGTTATTTAGTTTGTTTACAGGACATGCAAGTGTGTACTGAAAATATAATAATAAAGGTAGGGAGACAGGAAGATTAAAAAGTCGAATCTGTAGAGCAGGACTCATTTGGACAGACGTTATCGGGAAAATGAGTTCTTTTCTTCCACTGCTGTCATTTTCCTAGCAAATGAACCAGAGGCCTAAACCAGCAGTGCAAATAGTCATGTACCCAACACGAGCAAACAGCTTATTCCCTGGGCAATAGAAAGCTCTCATCTTACTCTGTGCCCAGAGGTGGGAGGTGGCAACATGGACACAATTATCATCAGCTTTTTCTTCTATTTTTTTCTCCTTGGCCCCCTGCTTCTCCACTGTGTCCCCTTTTATGTCTGCTTCCCATGTTGCCCATGCCTTCTGCTTTCTCAGGATATCATCAGAATATTCATTTAGTGGGATGTGGGATTTTTCATCCTTCCAGACCTTCCCAGTGGCTTTTCCTTCTTATCCAGAAAATTGTTCTTTCCCTTGCCCACCTGGAAGTATTTTATTGATTCTTCTGCATCCAGCTCAACTGTCACTTCCTCTACGAAGCCTCCCCTGATGTATCTGCTGTCCTAGGGTAGCCACATCTCAGCTGATTCCATGGCTTGCCAGCTAATGCAGAACTTCCGGGGGCAACAGCCTAACTACTGAATCATGAGCTAAATGAATGCTTGTTCTGCTAGCTCGTTTAATTTACTAAATTTGAGACTGGTTTGTTATAGAGTGATGGCTTTCCAATACACTGACCTTATCACGTGTGTCACATGTTATTTGTTTACATCTGTTTCCTGAACTAATAAGATTCTTTAAAGATATAGATAACAGATAAGAGGAACTGAGCCTCGTTCTTATCTCAGCACTTAAGACAGTGCTTCATACATGATAGATATTCACTGTGTCTTTATTAAGTGGCAATTGTTGAATGAAGGTCTATGTTAAAGTTTGACAGTAGGATTTCAGATATCATGATACTGAATTAATTATCCTGATAGTCTTACAATAGCTTAACATATCCAACTAGTTTCTATACCAGCAAGTTAAACTGCTCTTGTAATTTTGATTTTTTTTCTCAGAGTTGCTTCTCTAGCTCGGGAAATGCTTTCTAACATAGTAAATCTTTGTTATTTATTTATAAATAACTTCTGTTGGAATAAGCGTAGATCTAGTCTACTTCCAGGATATTAATTGCAAAATATTTAAAAGCTGGAGCTAGGTGCCAAGTATTCGTACATCCCTGATAAACCACTGTTCCAGCCTTTATGATATGACTGGAAAAGAAAAGGATGACCTGAAATCCTCTTTCTTTAAACATATATTGTTCCTACAGTTGCTCTTCATATTTTCTATAAACCTTTCTCTCTCTCTCTCTCTTTTTTTTAGGATGGGAAAATAACCAACAATACAACGTTTTTCATTTGACAAAAATCTCAAGGATAGCAGTGTGTGTGCATTTAATGCATTTCTCTGATCCCTTAGCTAATTACTAAGAAACTCAGAGTCAAATTCTATATCATAAAACATGCATAGATGAATTTTAGGTTTAATATGTGTAGGACCATTTTTGTCCTTGGATACTGGTAGGAAAATGCCATTATTTCAGAGAGGCATTGTTTAGCAGGAAGAATACCTTCCATTATCTTTGAATTTGAATGTTTGTAAAACCTTTAAGGTCACACCTTCATTTCATTCTATTACAAGTGGTTTTAATAGAATTTGAGATTTGTGAGAAGTTGAGAATGATTAGGCAACCAGATATTAAGGCAATGAGGTTAAGTCAATGATATTAAGTCAATGAGGTTTTTTTTCTAGAGGCACATATGTAATACAGCAGTTATTTGGGGTTTTAGAACAATGCAAGTTAGGCTACTGATTCTGCAAGCATTTCCCTGTATGGATTTACTTTATTCCTGTCGTTCTCTGTGCACTCACTCCAGAGAAGTCTTTTTCTCTACTTGTGGCTCACGCTGTATTAAAGGTGAAACCTAGAGTACCAAGTAGCTGAAACATAGCAGGCAGAGTTCAATTAATATGATGGCAGGGGCTCAGAAGACATTTCTAAGCACTTGACACTACTTAAAGTGGGAAAGGAGGGACAGGAGTCCTTTGAGGTTAGTTATCTCTGTGCACATGCTAGCTTGCCTTGTATTGGGAATCGATGAATCTCTGTGTTCTGAAAATTCAACAATGGATCTCTCTTGCCAGAGTCTATGTACTACATCAAAGCAATCATATTTTTAATGATTATAGGAGCTACTTGTTTAGGACTTATTTAATTAAAAATAAGTGATTTAATCAACTTTATCAAATCCAGGATGTCATGAGTCATTAGATGTACCTTTATTTTGTACTGTTAAAAAAAAAATGTGACCAATTAAACTATGACACAATGTCTTAATGAGAGTCCTAAACAGAATATGAATCAATCTTACAAGTCTTATTTTGAAATTTCTTTCATCTGTTTGAAGAGAAGCAATTTATGTTCCCTTCAATTGCACTGTTTGCTATGTGATGGGGAAAAAAACTTTGCATGTGCCTCAGCAACCAAATATAATATGGCCTCATCTACTTGTGGGTATCTTTATTTGCTCCCATAAAGCACTAAGTTGTTGCATTGCAAGAAAATATGGAATTATAACCATTCTTCCAATGACTAATATTTGCTTCACTAATATCAAATTTGTACCCTGCTGCTCAGTTTCCGGGCCTTTATGGGAACACAATAAGTGTTCATTTCAATGCCAAATCATGCTGTAATCTTTTTGAAGACATTGTCACCAGCAGTTAAACTCAACACATGTTGTACACGTAATGCACATGACTCTCTGGAAATTATGAATAAACAGGTATGATTGAATTACCCATGACCAACAAACGATCACTGTGTCACTATTGCTGCCATGATAGTTAAGATGACATTAACTGTGAGGCTGGTTTCAGGAATGCTAACATGTGGATAAATGTGCATCCTAACATTAATAAATCCAGTAAAGTGACTCCACTTCCAGAACACTTTTGTCTGAAATAAATGTATAATGATCCAAGTGACTATCATAGAATGGCAATAATTTTAACTTCTAAAAATATTTGCAAAATAATGATAACAGTTGGGAGGGTATATGGATATAGGAAGGATAGGACAGTGGGAGTTGGTAAGAAAAAAATAAGAAAAATGCAAGTTAAATGAAATTACTCATTAAATTATGCCAGTTTAAGAAACTAAAGCAAAAACTATTAGTTGCCCCCTAAATCCATTTCTCCCTTTAGCCTTAGTAATGAGACCTCAGTTGTAGTCAAGGTAGCAGTGTACCCAACTAAGAGAATATATGTCACTTACCCTAATATCTGGCATGATTACATGACCAAGTTTTGGACACTGAGATGGTAGCAGAAATAAAATTAGAATGGGAATTATGGGAAGGCTGCTTAAAAGGAGTTACTCAGCTGGGAACCAAGTTCTATTTTCTTTTCTCCCTTCTCCATCTTGCTACTTTGGATGAGGATACGATGTCTGGTCTCCCAGCAGCCATTCTGCACCATCCTTGAGGATGGAAATTTTGCACTAGGATAGGGAAGTGGGAAGGTAGAAGAGGCATTGGTTTTTGATAATTTTATGACACTGTCTCAATAGTTCTGGGTGACATATTTCCAGATTGATTTGCCTAAGAGAGAAATTGTCTTCTGTCCTGTTTAAGCTACTGTTTTCTGTTTACGCTGGGTTTTATGTTGTATGCAGTCTATCCCATCCTTAACTGATAGAGGAACTCTCTTCATCAAGGATTCAATATATGCAGGAGAATGACATGAAACTATTAAGTTCCCACTCTTTGCCTAGGACAATATAAAGAATGAAGTTTTTATTGGTTGTATTACTAATAGTTTTGCAGAACCAAAATTAGTGCTTCGTTCACATTCCAAAAACATTCACTGAGTGTCTGGAATGTACATGCCTATTGCAGTGGTAGGAATAATACATGATCAGATCATGGCAATAACTCGAGATTATTTTTTGCCTGATGTTGCACAATTTTGAGTATGCTCTTTCTTTCCTGTGTTAAAAATACAAGCTAGAAAGTGCTCTTAATCATCATTGCTCTCACAGATACTTAGAGAGTTTGCATTTTCTGAAGTATCAGAGCTACAAAGTGTTGAGAGGCAAGAGGAAAGACGAGTGAATCCTTCCTAAAACAAAGCTTAAATTATGGCATCAAAAAATAAGTAAGTGGAACTATGTCACACTAAAAAAGTACACAGAGAAAGAAGCCATTATCAAGATGAAAAGATAGAGAAGATATGTGCAAATCATACATCTGATAGCAGATACTGTCCAAAATATATGAGGAATTCATACAACTTAGTAATAAACAACTAGATTAAAAATTGGGCAGAAGATCTGAATAGACACCTCCAAAGAAGATGCAGAGTTGGCCGACACATAATCACAAGAAAAAATCTTTATCATTTTTTACTAGGGAAAGTGAATTCAAACCACAGTGAAGTATCAGCTCACACCTGTTAGAATGACTATATTAGAAAGACAAGAAACAAGACGTGTTAATCAGTATATGATACAAGAGAACCCTTTTATGCTATTAGTAAAAAATGTAAACTGGTGTAGCCATGGTGAAAAACAGTACTAAGAGTCCTCAAAAAATTAAGAGTATAACTACCATATGATCCAACAATTCCACTTCTGGGAATTTATCCAAAGAATACAAAAGATACGCACACCCTATGTTCATTGCAGCATTATTCACAATAACCAAGATTTGGAGGCAACCTAAATGTTCATTGATGGATGAGTGGATAAAGAATGTGGTACACACACACACACACACACAAATACACACAATGGAATCCTAGTGAGCTGTAAAAAAAAAAAAAACAAAAAACTTAAATCTTGCCATTTGCCACAATGTGGATGGACCTTGAGAGTTTTATGCTAAGTGGAATAAGTCAAATGGAGAAAGAAAAATGCTATATGATTTAACTCATATAGAAGATAAGAAAATGAAAGAAATGAACAACAAAGCAAAACAAAAGTTTATTAGCTTATAAGAACAAAATGGTTGTTATTGCATGGGAAGGGAAAAAGGAGGTGGGTAAATTGCATAAAAGTTGTCAATTTATACAGGACAGAAACTGGACTTTTGGTGGGGATCACAGATGTGAACTTACAATGCTGTACCCCTGAAACCTATATGATGTTATTAACCTATGTTACTTCCATAAAATTAAAAACACACCACAGACAACATATTTACATACTGAATATAACAGGGTTTTGAGAATTAAAAAAATAACCAGCATCTTTCTGATCACGTTCACATGTGCTGCTGAGGGAGAGGTGACAGTTTATATCATACCTTGTGAACCCTTTTAGTTATGTTAGCAGAAAAGCTTCTCAAAATTACATTTTGTGTCTTTGGAAGAGACTTTCAATTTATTCATTTTTAGATGTCTACACCTTACTACCCAGTGTTTATTTGGTAAACACTGCCATACTTTGTCCCCAAAAGGTCAATTTAACAAACTTTGAACTTTGTAACTGACACTGATGTTTATGGCTCCGTCAATCTGTCATCATCTGTTTTGATCAAATTGGAAAGCAGAGGGCTTCTCAGAAGGAAAAGAGAGAATGGAAAAGCATAAGAAAAATTACACTTATAAAGCAAAAGGAGGCTTATTAAGAATTTCAGAAATTCTGTTCCTAATGGCTTCGAATCTCTCCATCTTCCATTTCCTAGCATGGACAGGCTCCCTTTGAAGTCTTTCGCAGCTTTCTGTAGGAAAAAATATATACATGGGTGTGGAGCTGAAAATTGAGCTCATTGTTTTGCCCTTTTAAAATGTGTTTTTCGAAGATTTGCCTTTCATATTGCAGAAGGGAGAGAAGATGTGCAATTTTACCTTGTGTAACATCTTTGCCTGAAAAGCTCAAAGTATTTGTCGATGTTTTTTTAATGAATAGTTACCATGTTTGCCTGCTGAGGAAGGCAGAGATTTGTGTAATTTACTTCCATTTTACACCTGAGGAAACTAATATTTAAGGAAAGGAGACTCAGAATTTCAACCAGTAGCAGAATTAAGAAAACAAGCCCAAATGTTGCCACCAGGCTAATGATGCCTGGTCTAATGATCCCGGAGGGTGAATGTGACCTCCAAATGAAATGTCATTATCAGGAAAAATCCCCCACAGATCTTGTCAAGTTCCATTTTAGTATGAATCTTGCATTTATTATGTAGTATCATTTGTATTTATTTGACCCTTTTTTAGTTACTGCCCTATTTATAATTTTAGTAACTTCTAATTTGGGCTCTATTATTGAAATTGAATTTCAAGAATATTCTTATAGTCATCCTAACTTGTTCAAAGTGCATTATTGTAAGCAAACCAGGTGTGGAAACAGAATCAGGTCTATGATACCTGAAAAAAATTGTATTTTGGCCATTATATACAACAGTGGAAAAATACATAAACACAAGATCATGTATTTAAAGTCTCTTGATAAATGTGTGTGAATCATGGCATAAACTCAACTGAATGGGTATATGAACATTTTCACTAAAAATAAATTTAATCCTAAGTACTGTAACGTATCAATTATTTGCTTTTTAAGCAACTGGAAAAGAACCAACTTTTAAAATAAGGTGCATCAGTTGAGGATATGTCAGCACCCTTTAAAAGGACTCATGAAGTGCAAAGTTAATGTATCTAGTCTTACGCCCTTTATTAAATACCCCCAATGGCAGGAATTGATTAGATAAAACAAAGTACACAAATGCTTTAAAAAAACAAACATGTAGGGGTCTCCCTGGTGGTGCAAGGGGTTGAGTGCCACACTATGGGGCTTCCGTAGCCACTGAAGTATGGGTTTGATCCCCGATCATGGAGGGGACCCACATGCACATCAGAGTGCCCTGCCTTGCCCGCTGCTCCCCTCAGCAGTGTATTTCAGTTGATCTGCCTGTCCTGCTCCCCACTCCGTCTCTGGTGAATTCTCTCACCACGCTCCCCCCCCAGTACTCCCCCCACTCCCTGTGCCTCTGGCCTGTGCCACAGCTCTTGTATGTATACATAAATAGAACCTTAAAAAACAAAACAAAACAAAAAACAAAGATGTAGTTCCTGCCCTCAGAAAGTAATCAGCCTAGGTAGAGGACAGCAGACAAACCAGATAATGTAAAAAAGCAAGCAGAACTATTTCAACAGTTTACCTCCTCACATGTGCAAGTTTTTTGTTTTAGAAGCCCATGGGAAATTACCAGTAAGTTAAAATGTAAGTATTTGCTCATTTCTATTCCCTCTGTTATCAACTCCTCTTCCCATCTTTATTGTGTTTTCCTTCCGAATTCTCCATACTCCTTCCCTCGCCTGAAGCTGGTTCTAGAATTTTCTAATGGAAGTATTCCATATTTTCATTTTTTCTTATCCAAAGTATGGAACTTCAGGTTTGTGTTTTAAACTCATTATGAGAATCATTATCAATTTTAAGAAACATTTCTTTTATTCTTCAAAGATCAGCTTAGACACCATGACATAAGTTTATGTCTTCTTGCTGGGTCAACATTCAAAAGCATCCCATAGTCTAAAAATGCTAGCTCACCTAGTATCACCAGAAAAATAATTAGAAATGTCTTGAAAAGACATGTAGGTGAGAATCGAAATGTTCACCCATGTTACCACATATATAGTTAAGCAATTTATATGTATATAGTTAAGCAATTTACTGAATATCTCTGCTTAGTCTTTGAAATATTTACTACTGTAAGACACATTGAATTTCTGTCTGCTAAATATGAGTCAGTAGATAGGGTTTTTATTTTAATTTCTCATGAAGGAAATCAGACCCAGCTGTCTTTCAAATAGGATCTCCAAAGCATGGATGTTTTGTGTTCAGGTGTTCAGGTCAGGAAAAGGAAATACTCACTGGCTCAGGGGGTCTTCCAGACCTTTTTTTTCTTCAAACATGAAAACTTGTAGTTTAAAAGATGGAAGGGGTAAGGAAGAAAATATTCTGCTTCCTATTTATGGGCAAAATAGGACCTTTATAAAGCTGCAGAAGCAGTCTTTAATGTTTTTCAAGGTATTTATAAAACATCTATCCTAATACGAGGAAAATGTGGGGTTGTTTTTTTATTAGGTCAAAAGACTTCATCATAGCCGGTGAATGTTTTTTAATTAAAACCTGGCCACAAAATTGGGTTTACTGAGAATCATTGTGATGCCTGATCATTATTCCAAGACTGCTACCCTTATTGGTACTGATCTCTAACTCTTGACACCCCAGGCCACTTTCTGCATTCAGCAGTTAGAAAGGTGATTTCTGGGGCCTGGCAGCTGTTAGTGTTAAACCTATTGTGTGGAAAACAAAAGCCATTCTGTTCTGTTCCCCGGCTGCCTTTGTATCATTGATACAGGAGCTGTTTCATAAATGGGGTATAATTCTTTACCAGGGAATTTCATTACTGCCCATGTTTCAATGTTAGTGCAGGCTTCCGGAAGCAGAGGGGACTGTCTGAATGTACCTAGTAGGATGGGAATCTTGGGTTCTGACCTCTGTTAAGATGCTTGCATTTTAAGTTTGTCAATTAGACGTGTGTTTAGATGCCATCATAAACAAGTATGCTTCTTTACTCTAAGCCACCAGACTTAAGACTGACTAGAGTGAATTTGCTGCCAACCTTCTGATCTTGGAAATTAATTAGAACACAGTTCATGGTGGCACATTATTAACTAGTTTTTTTTTTTTTCCTTTTGAAGAATTCCTCATTTACCTGCCCTGAGAAATTCTGTGATTTGTCCTGGGAAATTTTCATAGAGCAGATCAGAGTACCATTTACTTGGAGAACACTTTTTTACCCACAGTTTATGTTCATTAAAGTCATTTAGAAAGTGGGCCAGTTGAGGAAATTTTCAGTTGTATATAATGCATATATAAACTGGCCTAAACAATCAAGGAAATACTGTGGGCAGCGACATTCTCCCAGCCATTGTTTCCTCCCTGGGCAGTAACTCTGTGATGTGACTTTGATGTTCCTCCCCCACACCTGAGAATACTTCCCCACCTCATGGCTTTTATGCTCACACACATGAATTTCTTTGACCTGACTGAAGAAGTGTTGCTTATCATCACTTACTTTTCTTGCTCATATGTAATTCCTATTACAAGAACATGCCCCAGTTGTCTCTCATCAAAAAAGATAAAACAAAGGGACTGTGGTGATGGGCACTGGTGAAATGGTGGTGGGAATTCCATGGGGACTACAATTGATATCAAATATATATAAATAAATTAATTTTAAAAAAAAAGATGAGAGAAATGTAAGCCAGATCTGGTATCTGCCCTGAGTTTGTGTATCAATCAACTTCCAGCTGACCCAGAGTTGTGTGAGTGAGAATAGATAAGAGAATAGATAATTCATTGTTTTAAGCCAGTGAATATTTGAGCTGATTTGTTACACAGCACCATTGACAATAGCTGACTGATATCTTATTGCTCATATAGCTGAAAATTCCAAAGTTAGAATGGACTTCCAGTAGGGTTTTAAAGGAATTCCTGTTCTATTTTTCTGTGATTCTCTTGGAGCTTCAACCCAGTATGGTTTCCCTCATGGTGGAGTGATAACTGTATTTATTTTAACTTCACATCTATAGCCCATACCATCTGGAAGACAAGAAGAGGTCCTCTTCAGCCATGATAAAAATGTCCTGGGCCTTCCTCTGACTAGGATAACTTAGGTCACATATCTATTGTGGGTCAGTTGTTGCACAAGGAGGGTGGGATTATACAACTGGGTTTATGTCAATCAAAGTTCCCTCTTCGAAGTGAGTTCAGTCTCTTCTAGATTTTCTGCTATACCTCATTAAAAAAGTGGGCATGAGGGTGGAACAGGTGCTGAGAGGCATCAACAATGTTAATTGTAGAGAGAGTTTAAATCTCCAAACCTTGTTGTAAATTTCTATTAGTACCTTAGTTGACTCAAGTCATTTTTCTGCTTCTATGTTACTAGGCTAATTAAAGCTAGAGAGAGGGATTCACTCTCTAGCTCTCACATATTAGCTAGTGAATAACAAAGCTTATGACCAGATCCATGGCATGCTTGGTCCTGGAATGTGGATGGAAGCCCAACTTCAAGAATACTCCCACTATTGTTTTGTAAAACCTTCCTTTGTACATTAAATGCAGCTACTGAGTCCTCTGCAGGAAAGTCAGTAGAATTATCAAACCAGATAATTATTGCAAATGTGGGAATTAAAATGATTACCAGTTACCTTCTGTGCTCCCAATAGGTCTCCCTGACCTGAAACAAAAGATTGAACAAGTTTTTGTCATTACTGAACACTTACTGTTCACAAATTACAGGTGTAAGTAGGGTAAGGGATGCCAAATTGAATAAGAGATAATGCTTGCCTTTCGGTATTCAACTATTGTAATATGTTGTCCAAAATTTGAGGTAAACCTTGGAAACATTGAAAGACTTGGGGACTGGTTAAATAATTCCAAATAATTGCCAACTTGAGAGTGTAGACTTAGCTATTTTCCTCAAGCCCCTCTTTCTCTTTGTATTTTTTTTCCAGGTGAGTTATGCCTTGAACCATACAAACAGAAAACTAACATTGGAACCTAAAATAACAGTCAATGCCAAGATTGTTGTGGTTGGTGCATCCAATGTTGGAATTTCCTTCTTAGAGACATTGGTATTTTGGTGAGTGCTTAACTTTTTCTTTTTTTTTTTTTTTTTTTTTTTTTTTTTTTTTT
>JAGFMF010011428.1:4864825-4893661 GCA_019455555.1 Galemys pyrenaicus
GTGGTATCCTGGCTTAGATTGTCTTCTGGGACTCTGTTGCGCTCGGCTTCAGTGGGTCTTCCCTCCTCTCGCCTTGCCCCGTCTTTGTTCAACCCGACGACGTGGGCAGATGTTTCTCTGGTCATCCAATTGCCCCACGCCGAGGCTCCGACTTCCTTGTTCTACTCCGTACTCGTAATGGTTTTTGTATGGCAGCGGTGCAGTGGTGTTGCTGGCGGGGGCGCCGCCGCTGAAGCCGGCAAAGGCCAAGGCTTCTAGTCCAGTGACTCTGGGGCACAGGTCTGGAGCGCTTCCTCGGTTGTCTGTATCGCCGAGTGCTTAACTTTTTCTATTTGTTTTTTTGTTTTGTTTTGTTTTTTACTACACCTTTTTTATTATACCTCTCAGTCCCTGTGAAAGAACAAGTATGAGTTTGCCATCCATATGTGGTATGTGAATTAATGAATTGGTGGAATATTCTAAAACAGGAGTTAGTAAACTATAGCCCATGGTCAAATCGGGCTTTCCACCTGATTTTCTAAATAAAATTTTATGGTAATTGAATTTTTTCCCTTGTTTGTTTCCTCTACATTCCTCCTATAAGTGACACCATCTGATATTTTTCCTTTTCTTTCTTTATTTCACTCAGCATAGTCCCTTGTAGCTCCATCCATGTTGCATTACAATAAATGAAAAATCAAAATCAACAGACAAGTATAAATCTGAGACATTCCCGAGGGGAGGAGGAGAGAGAAGGAACAAAATAGGTGGGACGAGCACAAGGGACTATGGTGATGGTTCATGGGTGAATTGGTGATGGGAATTTCATGGGGATGAGAAATATACACTGTGCAAAATTGAAAAATAATGTAAAATATATAAAATTAAAACAAAACGTAGTCATAGCTAGATAAAATAAAATATAATAATTATCAAAAGAACTTTATGGGAGCACAGCTATACTGTTGTTTATGTTATCTATGACTTTTCTTAATACAACAGCTTTGAGTAAAGTTGACATAGACCATTTTATCTGCAGTGCTTAAATATTATACACTTTACTCCTTTCCAGAAGAAATCTGCGGACTTCTATTCTATACTAGTGGTTCCCTTATCTAGAAATTGCCTGGAGCATTTGTTAAAGATTACAGAACCAGAAACTCATAGGAAGGGGTCTAATCTGTGTTTTTACAGGTGTTCCATATAATCAAGGAGGCTTGGGAACCAGTTTTGATTTTAGGCATCACAAACAGGTCTTTTGAAATGGCAAATAGGCCAAGAGATTTTTATTCCAATCCCTGCATATTGGGTGCCATGAAGTAGGGTAAACCTTGTGGGAAGACTGAGACCTTTGCATCTCTTCAATGCTGTTTTCTGTTATCCTCAAAGAACTAACCAGGTTTCCTTTCATAGCATGTTCCTGATAGGTTATTCCTAAGAATTTTCAGCTTCCCCCAGTTAGCAATCCATTTGCTCACAGAATTGTCCAGCAACTTGGGTTCATGCCCTGACTTTCCTACCACCTAATATTGAACTCTAGATAGATTACCTTACTTAGACTCAATTTCGTCACTTACTTTTTTTTTTAATTGAAGTAAATTGTTTTACAACACTATATGATTCTGAAGTATAGCTTCACATCTCTTCATAAATGTGTTACCTTGCCATCCTCATTACCAAGGCACCCATAGTCCACCCTAGTCCATTGGGTTCCAACCCTCTTTGTTTCCCATCCCTGTCCTCCCTATGTCATAGCCTCAATTCTGTAGTCAGATTTCTATGGTTAGGTTCTGTTTAATATTGTCTGTTCCTGTGTTTTGTTTCTCTCTGTTCCACATGTGAGTGAAATCATTCAGTATTTGTCTTTCTCCTTCTGCCTTATTTTGCTTACTATAATCCTCTTCAGTTCCATTCATGTTGTCACATATAGCATGATTTCATATTTTTTTAACATAGCTGAGTAGTATTCTGTTGTCTCTATATACCACATCTTCTTAATCTACTTATATGTCATTGGACATTTAGGTTGTTTTCATAGCTTGGCTATTGTAAATAGTGCTGCGGTGAACACAGGAGTGCATATTTTCTTTTGAATTAGTGTTTTTGTATTCTTTTGTAGATACCTTGGCATGGTATTGCTTTTGCCTATGGTATCTCTATTTTTAGTATTTTGGAATCCATCATACCATTTTCCATAGGAACTAGACCAGTATACATTCCCACTTGCAATGTACAAGGGTTCCTTTTTCTCCACACCCTAGCCCATACTTGTTGTTTCTGGTCATTTTGAACAGGTTATTTGGGAGTGAGGTGGTATCTCATTGTGGTTTTGATTTGCATTTCCCTGATGAATAGTGATAATGAGCATTGTTTCATGTGCCAGTTGCCTTTAGAGAAGTTTCTTTTTAGCTCTTTGTGTCTACTCTTTGGTCCAGCTCTTTGGTTACTATGGGTAAGGTGATCATTGATTTGGTTTTCATTTTGTTGAGTAGTCTGAGTTCTTTGCAGATCTTAGATATTAGTCCTCTGATGGACATGGGGTGTGCAAATATTTTTTTCCATTCAGTAGGGTGTCTTTTTGTTTTAATGATACTTCTTTTGCTGTGCAGAAGCCTTTTAGTTTCATGTAGTACTATTTATTTATGCTTTTGTTTCCCTTGTCATTGGAGTCAAGTCCCCAAAGATATCCATAAAGTCAGTGTCAAAGAGCAAGTGTTTTCTTCTATGTTATTTTATGGTTTCAGGTCTTATGTCTAAATCTTTAGTCCATTTTGAGTTAATTTTTTTGTGTATGGGGTGAAATAGTGGTCTAACTTCTTTCTTTTACATGTGGTTGGCTAGTTTTCCCAACACTTTCCTTTCTTTATTGTATGTTCTTGGTTCCTTTGTCATAAATTAACTGTTCCTGTAAGGTGGATTTATTTCTGGGCTCTCAATTCTATTCCATTAGTCTGTGTGTCTTTTTTTATCCAGTACTGTGCTATTTTGATTACTGTAGCTTTATAGTTTAGTTTGAACTCTGGGAGAGTGATGTATCCTTTCTTCTTTTTTGTCACAGTTGCTTTGTCTATGCAGAGTCTTTTGTGGTTCCATATGAATTTCAGTAATGGCTGTTATATTTCCCTTTTTATTAAATTAACTTATTTATACATATTTGACATCAATTGTAGTCCCCATGGAGTTCCCACCACTATTTGTTCTATTTCCTTGATGAATTCCATCAATACTTTGATAGAGAATGCATTAAATATGTATATTACTATGGGTCAGGTGATCATTTTAACAATGTTAATTCTTCCAACCCAGCATGGAATATCTTTGCATTTATTTGTGCCTTCTTCTATTTCTTTTAATAGTCTTCATTATAATTAATTTTCATTGTACAAGTGTTTCACCTCTGTTGTTAAATGTATTTCTAGGTATTTAATTCTTTCTGATGTGACTATAAATGGAGTTATTTTCTTGATTTCTTTCTCTTCTAGTTCACAATTTATATATAGGAATGCAACAGACTTCTGTGTGTTAATTTTGTAACCTGCCACTTTATTATACTGACTTATTAGTTCTAATACTTTTTAGTAGTATTTTTAGGGTTTTCTAAGTATTTTATCATGTCACCTACAGATATTGATAATTTTACTTGTTCTTTTCAATTTGAATTCCTTTTTTATCTTCTTCTTGTTTTTTTTCACAATTCATGTTTTATTTTTTTAATTATTTACATATTTTAATATAATTTTTAAAAATTTACATATATTTGACAATTGTAATCCCCATGTATTCCCCATCACCATAACACCAGTTTAATTGTTCTAGCTACAACTCCTAATACTTTGTTGAAAAGCAGTGTCAAAAGTGTGGGCATCTTTGTCTTGAACCTGACCTTTAAAAAAAATGTATCTTTCAGTTTTTCATGATTGAGTATGGTATTAGGTGTGAGTTTGGCAAATATGGCTTTTATTATGCTAAGGAATGTATCTTCTTTCCCCATTTTTTTTGTAATTCTTTTTTACCATAAGTGTATTTTGAATTATATCAAATGCTTTTTCTGGCTCTATTATTATAATATGATCTTTATCTTTTACTTTTGTTGATATGAATTACATTGATTGATTTGCAGATGTTGAGCCATCCTTGCATCCTAGAATAAATCTCACTTGGTCATGAACTATGATCCTTTTAATATATTGTTGAATTTGGTTTGCTAAGATTTTGTTGAGAATTTTTACATCTAGGTACATGAAGGATACTGGTCTATAGTTTTCTTCCTTTGTGATATCTTTGTCTGCTTTTGGTATGAAAGTAATGTTGTCCTCATAAAATGTGAGAGAGCATTCCCAAGTCCTCAATTTTGGGGGGATGGATTTTATGGGGGAAAAGGATAGGTATCAGTTTATCTCTGAAGGTTTGCTAGTACTTACTAATAAAACCCTCTCATAGAGTGCTACATAGATGTATAACCTCTCTTTCCACATGGGTCCTTTATGTATTACTATCTTCAAGGTCACTGATTCATTTCTCCATTTGGTATATTCTGTTTCCATAGTCTTCTCTAGAATTTTTAAACTCATTTAAAAATTGAGCTTCTTAAATCTGAGTTTCTGTTGTTTTTGTTAAAGCTTCTTTTCTGAGTTTTCTTATATCCCTTAAGCTTCTATATACCCTTCTATTTTATAACCTTCTATATATTCTTCTTCTTCATTCTCATTTCTTTATCTTAACAGTTTTGAACTCTCTGTACGATAAGGAAATATAATCTTCCATGTCTTTTTAGTTAGATTCTAGAATTCTTTCTCCTTGTGATTCCAAAGTTCCTCAAAGGGAACTTTGAGGTCTCAAGGTGTCATATGTTATTTGTTTTAGTCTGCCATTTTTGCTACTTGTTTTTGCTGCTTCCCTATTTCAAAAATGTTTCTATAGCAATAATTTAGAGAATTCAACTACATTAACTTTTACCAAAGGTGACAGTGTTTTTATTTTATTTTATTGGTTATTGTTGGCTTCCATAGATAGATGTTTTTGCAGTTGATGAGTCAGAAGGGTAGTGGAAGTGTCCAGCTGCCAGTGGGAATGTACTGGCAGGGGAGGGCTGTCTCTGAATGTGACCATATCCTTCCTCTTTGGTATTCTAGATGTCAGAGTTTGCAATCTGTGCAATTAGTATACTTCAGTACCAGTCTAAGGGATGATGGAGAAGTACAGTATAAATCATTATCTCTGTTCCTGCTACAGGAGACCTGACCTGTGGGGAGTACCCTATCTCTGTACACGTTTTCTCTAGATCAAAAGTGTGTGCCTCTACACTGTTTTGCTCTCTCCCTATGACCACGGGCTGGGCCAGCAGCACTGTCATATATATCCTCTGCCCCAGACTATAGCCTCTAAGAATTTCTCCCTACTCACCTCCTATTCAGAGAACATACCTCTACGCTGTGTCTCCTCTTGCAGTCCTTGTTGGCCTCTGATACCCAATGAGTGTTCCAGTTTTACCCCAAACCACAGGATTCTCTGACTATAAAGCAAGGAATCTCTTCTGTTGATAGCTTGGTGAAGTCCCCTTTCATTAAAAAAAAAAAAAAAAAAAAAACAAACAAACTCAGAGAGATTATAAAACACCCTGACTTTGGGTATGCTACAACTTCCAAATTAAAAGTTTTTTCCAAATCTTTTGCTCAGCATCACATGAGAGTCTTTAGATACAGCTTAAAAGTTAAAGTCCTGGGAGATAAATGGTAAATGGAAGGTGAGATAAAGAAACCCTACTATGGCTCCTCTGGAAACCAGCAATGTTACTACCTAAGGGAGGTATCTAGCCCTTGTGAAGGGTTAGATAAGGAAAGGGATACAGAAATAAACCCTGAAAGGGGTCTGGTTGATATGGAGATTAGCTTACCCCAGATGGTTATTTTGCTCATTTGGTATTACAAGAACAAATAATTTTTTCACTCTCCAGCAATTTGTTTAATTATCCAGAACATACCCCTAGTTAACCAGAAATCAGTCACATCTCATTACTGAAATTAGCAACAGAGTTCATATGTTTTAAATACTGTGGTCACTCTATAGCAGTCTTTTCATTATGTGAAAATAATAATGAGAAACACCCAGGAATATCTGCTTTCCTGTGTATACCACCTGATAGCTTGAGCAATTTATTTGCTCTAATGAATCTTTTCATCTAGAGCTCTGAGAAGCAAGTCTTATGCAACCATTTTTGAGTAATGAATTATCAGGATAGAGTTATAAAATTGTAACAGTCAAAAGTTACTATAAACGGGTCTTAAATTTTAATTTAGTTATATATACTCAGTTATTATGTTTTGTTTAAATGATTATATTAAGATATATGCATATAATTTCCTTTTGTGAAATAAGCTAAGATTTAATAAAGACAACTATAAATTTTGACATAAATACTTGGTTGATAAAATTCCTCAATCAAACAGGCCTTTTTAAAAGCATTTTAAAGTGCTCATAATTCTTTATCATCATTACACAGATTATGTACACTAAAAATAGAGTGGTGTCAGTTTACGGATCTCTAATCCTTAACAGAGGAAATAGTTTTCTCATTATTTTCTCTAATTATTTTAAATTAACAATCACCATAGTAACCTACTGCATATTTTACTTTACCAGTTTAGCTGCCATTTGAACTCGATTTTCTAAATGATTTGAGTTGGAATAAAATTGAAGAAACAGCATTTTCACTGAACACTGACCCCCCAGTGAAGATTAAATCCACATTTTAGAGGCAAGATTTAGAAAAATCACCTTCCTTGGGCTCTTGCACTGCATTATCTAACCCAGCTGGGGTGCTGTAGTTCCTGGAAAACCCATTTGAGACCCAGTAAGCAACCTTTTTTTCCAGAAAATCTAGTAATCCTGTCATCTGGTGACAAAACAGGCATAACTCTTTGTTCTTATATTACTTACATGCAAAAAATTTACAAAGCACATTTGGTTTTCTCTTCAAAGGACACCAAAAGCAGTCCTTGCATAAATTCTTTTCCCTGTCACAGCTTTCTTTCCCAAGTGCCAAGATGCTACTGGGGGGAGCTGAAGTCGTTTGTCCGAAGTCATCAGAATATAAGTTTCATGAAGGAGAAATGCTGAGAGTGATGCTTTCACTTTTTCTTTAACATTACATTCTATCTGGTCAGGCTGCCCATCCACAGTGGCATCTGCACAGACACACAGTGTCTGGTCATCAGGCATCATCTTGCTCTTACTATGGTATAAAGCCTCCTGGGCTCTCCAGTGTCCCATGATATGTGCGATAGATGTTCTAGAGACATGCACTAGAACCCTTTGTGAATTCCTCCATTCTCCCAATTCTGGAAGAATTGTTAAGCTCTGGTCTGAAAAACAGTGTCTTTGCCCTTAGGGCTCTCTGCAGTATCCATCAGCCCTCCCAATGCCCCTGACTGATCAGTGGAGAAGTGGGGATCCAGAGTAACCCAGGGTGAGGAGGAAGCACCTTTATCCATATTCACCAAGGTCATGTGCATTTGTCTTCTGAGGGCATTATGCTCACACAGCAACACAGGCTGCTGAGGGGGTGAGTTCAGTTCTGTGCCCCCACTCCACTCTCATATGCATTCTAGCCCTCTTTCCCCATCGCATGCCCTGCCAGGGTGTGGACCTCAATGGTGGGAACCACAAGGTGAGCAGAGGAAGAAGAGCAGACACAGGGCTAAGGTCAGAAAGGAGCTCTCTTGGGGTGAGGTGGCGAAGGTAAAACCCCCACTCACCCTATGATGTAGAGGACAGTGAATTGGAAGAGAAAGGCAGCGCTTAAGACATTTTACAGTGAATTATCCGTGTTCTTCATGATGCTCAAGATGCAAGTGATGGACCAGAACTACTTTAATACACTTCTTGGAATGGATAGGTTGTATTCTTTTTGCTCTTTGGGACTGAAAGTTCTTGGCTTGGGCAGTGTAAGTGTTTCATCTTTCTCAGTATTTCTATTAGTTTACAATATGTACCAGTGGAAAAGCAGAAAGAACTCAGTCTTGAGCATGAGCTCACCTCTGCTTCCAACCCAAGCTCTAATGGTGGTCTCAACCTGCTTATAATGCCGGGGTGGGTCACAGAGGCTCGTGCAGCTGAAAGGTGCTGTCACCCCAGGAACTCCTCCAACTGTAGCAGATGTATGAAGGGGACTCCCTGTGTACACTTGGATCAACAGCCAAGTCCAGAGGTGAAATGCTATCATCCGTCATGTGGATGCTTTTTCCCAATGGAAAATGTTATAATGAAGCCTAAAAGCTCTTTACAGAAATCAAGAAGCTTCTTTCCATAACAGTTAGGAAGTTATATTTTGTGTACCAAATTTAACCCTGCTGAACTCCCCAAACATAATATTTTGAAAATGTTAGGCTTTCCACGAAAGTATTTAAAATGTTTTAAAAAAGAAATACTGAAATGCTGTTTGTTTTTTAAAAAAGGGCAGGGACCAAATCTAATTTGCCTTATGTTCTACCTCTTCGGTATTCACAGTGTGGCCTGTGGTCTTGGGTCAACAGTGTCAGCATCACCTAAAGCTTGTTAAAAATGCTCAGAACCTCAGGCCCTGCCTCAAATTATGTCCCAAATAGACCCGTGTTCCTCCCCAGAATTATACAGAACAGCTTCCTCACTCTTGTAGGTATTAATGCACTGAGCTGAAGCAGATAGTATTTTATTCTGTTTCAACTTGCATGTTTATTATATTATTTACTCCTAATTATGGAGCAATTCCTTTTAATCCATTATTTTCAAATCCTTCCTAATTTAATTGTGAAGTAAACTACCTCGTGAAGAGCCTGTAATGGTTCTAGAAAAAGGCATTGATAAATCCTAGAAGGACAATGGCTGAAAGCAGCCCTGGGTGGCGTCCAGGTGACCTTTGTGTGAGTAGAGAAATACACACTTTGATTCCTGGAAAGGACTGGTAGCTCTAGAGCCACCACTTCAACCACCGGGAAGCGTTTTCTCTAAAACCCACCCAGTGATCTCACCTGAGGATGCAGTCGCCAGTTTTTTCCCTACACGTCGATTCCTTATCTGGTTGAATGAGCGGAGGTTCCAAGAATAGCTTGGAACTAGCAGCGCGTGTTTGTAAAGCTACTATTGCGGCCGGATGACCATAACTCCTGTTATCGGGCGGTGCAGGACCTCACAATATCCGCCGCAGCTGTGGCGTCTGGCAGCAACCAGCCAAGCGCTTGCAGCTTAATTAGGCTTTTTATCTTTACATTTGTCTGAGGACATCTGAAACCTTCAGTGTGGCCTGTCACTAATTAGGTGACTAATTAAATAGTTAGAGCCTCCTTGCTGATCTCAATGCAAAACCCCAGTGAACAGGTTGGTGGCTGTCGTTCCGACTGTCGGGCTCTGCCACAGGAATCAATGGATCTGTGATCACTCTGTGGGCCTTTTTGGTACGAGGGCAAAGGTAGCACGGTGGTCAGGACTGTGGCACATGCTTGCTGCCTTCCGTGCCTGGGGTGCAGGCAGCAATCATCGAGGCAGGTCTCATCTCGCCATATTGTTATATTGGCATCACACTGGGACCTGTCAGGGGCCGAGACTGGGGCACAGCTGGTGACTGGGGTGGAGGTGGAGAAGATGGAGACAATTATGTGTCAGGCTCAGAGGCCCGGCTTCTGCAGGCAGGAGGATCTGACATAATGACCCTGAACTCCCCGGGTGTTGCTCATCACAGTAGGGTTTCCTAATTGGACGCCGATATTTAGATATAACTAATGTTAAATGAAAGTATCTTCACACATTAAAATTGTCCACTTTTGCTCATTTCTGGATAACTTGTCCGTCTAGTACCCCCTTGAGAGCTTCCCAGAATGAAAGAAAAGTCATCCTCTTTGAGCATTAGTAGGCCTTTTGGGGGATCTGCTTATTGTCATGTTTTGCGGTGTGGTTCTTGGGGTTAATGATGATATCTGTAGCTAGTACAATCTTCCTAGTCTCACAAAGCACACAAAGCTGCATTATGAACCTGCCTACTCAGTCTTATCCTCTACTATCAAATGATAACATTGCCACCATTCTTGATTTGTGTTCCTTCAAAAGCTGGAAACAAAGAATTTGGGTACAAGTAGTTTATTTGGGAATTGAGCCTGGAGAACTACTTGAGAAAACAGGGTGGTGAGATGGAGAAGGGAGGAAAGTCAACAAAACCCCCAAAAACATTGGTTAGCAGGTTACCAGGGTCAAGTGAGGTTCAGTCGTGCTGGGCCTCCAAGCCTCACAACTGAGAGTGACCCAAGAAGCTGGAGCATTAACCCACCTGTTCCATCCTTTTGGTTGCTGACTCACCATAGGCAGTTCCTCCCTCCTGCCACTCAAGCTCTCTTGCTCAGAAGATGGCTCCGGGGCAGAGATGCAGGAAAACATTCATGGTAGAAGAACCATTTTCCCTAAAAGCCTTTGAGAGAGTGCCCTTTCTGTCCTAGTTTCCTTAGTTTGTCTCGATCCCTCTTCTTTCTTAACATTCATATAGTCGCCCTTTAAGGAAGTCAAACACAGAGAAAAACCCTGCGAAGACTGGGTTAAGAGGATTTCGTGACTGCCTCTCTTCCCAGGCATTCTTGCAGCTCTAAAGAGAACCCCAGGTGTACTGCTCCACCAGAAACCTTTGCTGGCGAAAAGATGGGATGGCGTTTGGGGTCTGTCTTGGAAAATACCTTATTTCTACTCAGGGATGAAAATAACTACATCCAAAATTTTCAAATGTGGCCTATGGACCCCACCGTCAACATAACCTAGAAAGCTGTCAGAGATCCAGATCTTCAGGCCCCACCCTGTAGGCAATAGGATGTGGGGTGCAGGAATTCAGGTTTTCACAACTGTCTAGGGCAGTCTGAGACCCTGTGAGTTAGAGTACAGTGGAGAGTGGAGTCGGTGCTCTACATGCCTGATGGGGCCCAGCATGTGTGACCCTTAGTCTCCTCATAGTACAGTCTGTAAGAGCACTCCAGAATCTCTCTGTGATGGTCTGAGGGCTCAGACAGGTAACATATGTAAAGCACCAGTGAAATGCCTAGCTCTCAATATTTATTAGACTAACTGTGTACCTTAATCCCCACTGGTAACAGAGCATTCTTTCAAAACCATGGTCTGTCACCCTCTGAGGACAGAGGGTCTTCTTAATGTGGAAGATGCCCTCTCCCCAAGGATTAGGGATGATCCAGAGGTATTTCCTGCCAGCAGCTGTGCATGCCCCTTGCCAGAGCTCCTTGTCTGCCAAAGACTTTCCCTTGGAGTTCTATTACAGTGGCGACCACCTCTGGTTTAATATCAGGAGGACCATGCAAGCAGCCCAGTACTCTGTTCAGTTTCTGTTTTGCAATACCCTTGACTCCAGGGAAAGCTAAAGTTGTCTGTGTACTGCTCTTATAGTTGACAACACAAACAGAGGGCTGTCTAGATCCCTGTGGACCAAGGATTTTCATGATTGTGGGGCCACCTCTGCAACTCCAAGCACCCATCACTCCCTTATAAGGGTGTTTCTTAGGCCCTTTCCTGATATTCAGTCTGGTCATACTTGGGTCCTATATTCCACCACTGACTTCAAGTTTGTCATGTAAGTTTCAAGGGGCTCTGAGTGCACCCCCACTGCCACCAAGTACAGCAGTTTCACTTCATTGAAAAAAAAGAGTCAGACAAATTTCAATCTTTACTCATATCTCTCAAGTATTTAATGGGCTCATTCATATACTTCCTTAATAGAAACTTCTACCCTCTTTTCTGAGCACCCAACCCCTCTAATTTTTCTGTCCTTGGAACAAAGGTTCTCAAAGGTTGTCCTCGGAACGCCAGCATCAACATCATTTGGGAAATTTTTGGAAACACAAATTCTTAGGTCTCACTACAGACCTAATGCTTCAGAAACTCAGAGAATGGAACCTAGCAATCTGTTTTGACACATCCCCTTGCGATATACTCTGTGATGCTACTGGGTCAATTCCACCCCTATCCTACAGAGCTGCCTTTATCATGTGGAGCCTCATACCCCAAATGACAGAGAAAAGTTCACCCTCAGATATGCCCTCTGCATTTCACTTCAGCTCTGATTCCACTGGCCACTTCCTTTTTTCCCTGCAGAGGGAGGATTCAGGCTGTAACACCTACCCACTGAATTCTTTTATCCAAGTAGAAGCAGATAGAAGTGTTTATAAGCAAGGAGGGAATTAACTGAGGTTCCTTACAGAGCTTAACATTGGGTAAAAATTTGGAGGGGACAACCTGAAAGAGCCTGGTCTAGATGCACGTGAGTAGGGGCCCTTCTGTAGAGGTGCCAGCTGGTCATCTTCTCTGGGAAATGGATGTGCTTGGAATCACTGTATGAGACCAGACTGGACAAGGTTGGCTACTGAGAGAGGCTTTCTTTCAGATACCATATTTATCTCTACCTATAGTTGTCTGAAAATAATTACTTTCAAAAGGATAACCAGAATTGGCCCAATACTGCCAACATGGTAATGCACTTGGGCTTGGAAGAAACTGCTTTCGATTTCCCTTTTATTTTATGAACTTGTGGTGGAAAAAAATATTATGAACCAGCTTCCTAGACATCAGGGTTGCTGCTGATAACTTTTTCTACTAGCCACAGATTGCAAAAATACCAGACTCAAAGTTCTGCCCATCAGAGCTACTTTTGAGGGGTGGGACACAAGTTGGGGTATAGTCCCCTACCCTTTATAAAAAGACAGTTTCCTGGGGGCCCTTATATCTGGGGTTCTAGTTTGACAGTGCTGGGTCCTAGGAGTATGTATTTTTTAGCAGACTCACCAGGTCAGTCTGACATGCAGCTGCATTTAGTAATCATTTGTGTAGATATTTCCTTAAAATTGGAAGTCTTATCTATAAGGAAAATTATTTCCTCCTCTAGTTGCTCAATGTAAGTAACCTGTTTTTGTGGACCTGTTGTCCAAACCACATTTTCTAATTCTCAACACATCATGTAACTTCTCAGTAGATCATTACTTCAAGGCTCACCAGGCATAATTATTACCTTATTAAACATTGAATAACTGAAGTCATTACCCCATGTTCATAGTATTTACATGGTCAATTGGACCTTGTAGAAAGCATTTCATAAGGTTTGATACTTAAGCTTTCACCATTAAGAACAGAGGCCCAAAGGCCTCTCTGGTGGCACAAGGGGTTAAGTCTTTGCACTATGAAGCTATCCTCAGCCACTGCAGCATGAGTTTGATTCCTGGCCAGGGAGGTGACCCACATGGCATAGCAGACCTCTCCTGTCTCCCCTGCTGCTCCCCCAGCAGCGTGTTTCAGTAGATCTGCCTGTTCTGCTCCCCACTCCCCACTCTTTCTCTGGTGAATCCTCTCACCACTCCCCCACCTCTGTCCTATACCTCAGTTCTTGTATGCATAAAATAAACAATTTTTTTTTTTTAAAAAAAGGATGAAGTCTCAATAAGATGTATCTGCCAGGCATGAGGAAGTCTGCCCATATGGTGTCAATAAAGCCTTCCTGACCTCCAGCATTTGCCCAGAATGTTAAAATTCTTCCTCACCCTTTCTCCCTACTAGAGGTGGTCTCACTCAATTTCAGATTTCCGTAATGTTTTGTTATTCCAGTCTTATGGATCGATTTATAGTTTGCCACCTTTGTAAGTGAAGACTTTTCCGCTTGTCTTTTATAGCTGGCATCTGGTATTTACATCTTATATGTAAACATGTTCAAAGTAAAAGTGTATAATGTTTTCACTCTTATCATTAACCATTTCCCCTAAATTAGAAAGCAAGACTCAATTTCATTTCAGTATGTTTTGCCAGAATTCCCAAATTTTATTTTTACTTGTTCAATGGGCATTTTGAACATTACACACACACATTTTCATTTTGCTCATGCTTTACTTTTATGCCAGGTTCCAAATTTCCAAATCTTCCTCCAGCCCTTTATTTTATTTTTTTTTTGATGACTTGAATTTTTTGTTTGTTTGTTTGTTTTTCTTTATATATATTTAACATCATTTGTAATCCCCATGCATTCCCCATCACCATTTCACCAGTGCATCAGCACCTCAGTCCTTTGTGCTCTTATCTGCCCTCAACCCTCTCCCTCTCCCCTCCCCACCAAGTGCCCCCAATTTGTCCTTGTCTTTTTGTTTTTGTTGTGTTTTGATTATTATTATTATTGTTATTCTTTTCCTTGATCCCTTATATTCCTCCTAGGGGGGAAACCATCCAGTATTTTTCTTTTGCCTTCTGACTTATTTCACTGAGCATAATCCCTTCCAGCTCCATCCATGTTCCTATGAATGAGTCTAGTTTTTCTTTTTTGATTGCTGAATAGTATTCCATCATATACATGTACCACAGCTTCCTGACCTCCAGCCCTTTAATCTAGCCACCAGCGTCCTCTCCTGTAAGGTGCCTGAGAAGTCACAGAGCACCTACATCACTGAAGGCAAAAGTTACAGTTAACTGTGGGATCCAGCGCATCTCTCACCCCAGGTCACAAACCTGGTCTCAAACAGGCTTAAGAGATTTATTTACTTTTGGGTATTTTCTCCAGGCCCCATTGTGTTTCCTGCCAGGGCTTCTATGAATAGGGGAGCCATGCAATATTGTGTCTAAGAGAAAGGAGAAGTAGGATCTGGGAAAGCTTTTAACCTTTTCTTCAACCATGAACACCCCTCTCTAGAAGTGTTTGGAATCCTTAAGACCTCAGTGCGTGTGTCTCTCTCAGAGAGTACCATTACCTACTACTGTATGGTGATGGCTGCAGCCCTACTATTATTTTTTTTTAATTTATTTTTTTATGTATACAAGAACTGGGGTACAGGCCAGAGGTGTGTGGGGTGGGGTGTATGGTGGTAAGAGGATTCACCAGAGACAGAGTGGAGAACAGAACAGGCAGATTGACTGAAATACACTGCTGAGGGGAGCAGCGGGTGAGGCAGGAGAGGTTTGCTGTGCCATGTGGGTCCCCTCCCTGGGTGGGGATCAAACTGGTTTTACAGTGGCTGCAGGTGCTTCATAGTGTGATGCTTAGACCCCTTGTGCCACCAGGGAGGCTTCTCACTGTTATTTTTACAAGCACAACTAAAATGAAGTAGCCAAGGACATTGTCAAAAAGCCTCTTGTGATCTAAATATAAAAAATTATTGCTGAAGCAGTTAAGAGTTTTTCAGGGAAAAATTGATAGATTGCCTTAGTCTGTTCTATACTTATAATAAACACGTTCCTTTAATTTATCTTACCCTATATTTATTTTCTAATATTGGAAGTTCATGTAACTTCCACTTTAAATTTCCTTCTATAGCATTTTATCAGTTTGTGACTCTAAGTAGTAGTATTAAAACTGAATTAAATATTTTATTCTTTGATGAGTAAAATATGCAGTTAGGTTAAGTATCTATCTTGAGCTAGGATTTATTGTCACTTGGCAAATATTTTGTCATATCACCAAACAATTCAGAAAGAGATTTTAGTAAATTGTAGCATTTTGGTTGATGTGGAAATTATTTTCTCACTACACTATTTGTTCAAATGAAAACATTAATGAAGAAGTTAATTAAATAACTTGCTTAGGTTGCCCTCACTATGCCAAAAATAAGGAATAAGCAGAAACATTTAAAAATAATATTAATAAGCATTCACCTGGCAGGTTGACAGGTTTCTACCACCCAGAAAAGTAAGCAACATGCAAAGTTTTATGTTTCTTTTATCATGCTCACCATAAATTGGCAACATGACCCTCTTTATTTGAAGGATAAGGATGTTTCGACCTAATTTTGTAGCTGCTCTCCTGAAGCAGGGAATGAAATGCAATACCTTTTACTTATTTCCCTGGATACTCTAATCCCTCCCTGCTTTACAAGTATCTTTGAGCTGTTCCTCCCTTTGTATCCACAGCAACGTGAAATCCCCACTGGAATTATCTGCTGCGAAAATGCAGGTGCGCTTGCTTAACGTTTCATTGGCTTGAGCACTTAACTTGAGCTTTTTTTTTTTTTTTTTCCATGACATAGTGACCTTTGGTTTTGGACCAGAGGGCTCGCAATGATGTTAGATATTGTTTATGTACATTAAACCGACACCAGGAAATCTGAGAGTTGTGTCTTCTCTGTGGTGCTGCTGTCCCTGTCATTTCGTGTGAAGCATACCCAAACTCAAGAGCTATTTTGTGACTGGCTATTCTATATGTAAGAATATTCTGAATATTCATAGATAATTAAATTTAAAGACTCGAGAAAGAGAAATCTGCTGTCTATCTATCTACATATATATTTATGTAGCTAGATACCAACTTTCTATTCTTTTTCTTTGGTTTTAGCCCAATTCCTTTTGCATGTTTCATAGTGGCTATCCTGGTCCTTTATTCAATCTTCAAGTTCACTACTTTCATCTTTCTTGTTTTACCTTTCTATTCTCCTTTGTCTTTCTCAAGCAAGTACATCTCCCACATCATAAAGAAAATGGAAAGCGCTTTTTTTTGCCAATTCTAAACACCTACAGGAGTGTTCTTCCATTTGCCAACATTTGGTGGGTGTTTCCCCCTTAGTTCTGGCTCATCTTCGAAGTTTCTGTCCTCTCTCTCCTTATACCTGTATCAACAAACTTGCTTTTTTATGAAACACATACATACACACACACATATATTTACACACACACACATATACACACATCCAGAAAATACCACCTCACCAAACCTTTGAGAGAAGTCTTTAATTGTATAATTGCGTAATTCAGGGCAATACAGTGTGGTAATCTGGCAATTTACCAGTCATTTGATCCATGTTATTAGGTTTTTCAGATTATTCAGTGTCAAAGAGATTGCTTTTATAGTAAAGATACAGATTTATATATTCACTATATATGGATAATTAATGAGCCTTCTTTTCACATAGAAATGTAAAAATGGCCTATATATTACTTTTAGTACAAAATAAACCACTGTTAAATCACAGTTTCCATAGTCAAAATAAATTTTAACGGCATGCGAGTGTGAACACATATGATTATTATTTGTGTTTTATATTAAATGGTAATCAAAGACCTGTCATTGCTGTGCCTTTACAGATTGGCAGCCATAAGTAGCTGGGGTTAATTGTGACCTTTATGTTATTTGAACATAGTCAAAATTTTGATTCTTATTAGAGGATAAGATGTGTTCAGTTTTCTTTGTATCAAAAAAGAATATTCATTTTCACATGACATACATCCTTAGAGACTATAGAGTAAAACCTCTCATAATATTTAGCTATTTTTAAATGTCAGGTGCAGTTGAGTTTATTACACTGCCAACCTGTGCTGTCACCAAAAGTCCTCTGCTTTTAGTGGTACTTAGCAGATTGTCAGTAAATTGATAGCATTTCCACATTTGGAAAATTTCCAATGTCCTCATGGGAAAGGAGGGCAGGTGTTTTCCTCTAACTTGGGGAAGATTTCTTTTTTGGCATTTGTTTGCTTTAAGGGGAGGTACAAACAAAGAAGAGATTTTAGAAAAAAAAATCTTTCTCATCATCCTAAAGCCTATGAACAGATCATTTCACCCATAAAAATTTGCAGACTCTAACTGGAAGGCAAATTTGCAGCAGGGGTATTTTAAACACTTAAGGGAAAACAAGAAGTAAGTCTGAAGCATATAAGTTCTTCAGAAGCCTCCATGTACATGCTTCAGGCATGTGGCTTAACGTTACTAACAGGGCTGTTTAGAGGGGCTTGGTGAGAGAGAGAGTGCTACTCAGGGTTGGAAGACTTGGCTTTCACGTTAAATTATGGGCTTCGTGATCATGAGCAAATTACCTGCCATTTCCAACCTTGATTTTCTTTTTTAGGAAATAAGAGTAATAATTCTTCTGTATGAATAGGGGTAATAAAAACCTACACCTTACCTCTGGACAAATTGTCTTGAAGATTCTTTTCCATGACAATGCCTATGAGTGAGCTTTGGGCCTTAGAAAGCCTGATGCAAATATGAAGGAGTTTAGTTTTTTAAAAGGAATCCTCTAGAATTTTCTCCAATGTAATCCTTCAGTAACCTTATTAGAATAATTATAAATAAATATATATATATACACACGTATATGTATCTCCCCTGCTTTTTAAAAGTTCCCTTTAGACCACTTTGCTTTCACCAATTGAAAGGATTTTGAAGAGGATTTTAACTTATAACAAAAGATGAAAATCAAAAGTAATGTGCAGTGAGGTTTTGTAGCAGCCACTCTCCAGGCCCTGAGCAGAGACAATACCCCACCAAGTCCTTCCCCAGCACCTCCTTTATCCAGGCTGGCATGTTATCATATTCCTGTTTTTATTATATGTTAGTGTTAGTTGAGTTTTATGTGTTATTTGGTATGATTGGGTAGATTATTTTGGAGGGTCTATTTTTTCTATATAAATTAGTGGTAATTGCTTCTTTGCTTTATGCCATTTCTGCTTAAGAAAGGTTTCACAGGTGTGCTCTACTTTCAGATAATGGGGGAGACGTTGAAGTATGGTGACCTCAGATAAGCAGCCTGGGGGTCTTAGTAACAACCTTTTACTCAGTTCCTGGTGTGCAACTTAGTTCCTGGTATGAATCTTGCTTCATATTAGACCATGTACTTCCATGAGGCAGAATGGACCTGGAGGGTCCCACGACTACTCATCCCTTTACTCCTTGGTATGCAACTATATGACTCACCTCTTGGTATTAGCCACTTCATATCTGACCATGTACAGCTGCCAATGCAAACCCACCCAGAACCCTGTAGAAACTTAGTGTATATGAGACCTAATTTCCTACACATGGGGTTCATGAAGCCTTTGGAAGCGAATTTGCTGAGTCAGCCCCAGGGCAATTAAACTCCTTCTTGTTAGCCCTAGTGTCTAAGTTTCCTTTGTGCCATATAACAACGTGCATGTACATATATATATATGTATGTATGTATATTTGAAAGTAATAAGGCTAATGCTGATGGGAATTCACCTCACCTCCTCAACAATGTGAGATCTACCATACAGGAGAGTCAGAGCTAGATGAGAAGACACTGGAGCCAGATAGCTTGGGTTTACTCCCTGCCTCCAGACACTAGTTATATGATCCTAGACAAATAACTTTCCCTCATTTCCATTTAGCATTATAGGCGTAAAGTATTGCTGTCCTCATGGTTCTGCTATGAGGACCATATGAAAGACCTATAAAAAGTTTGAGTATAAGATTTGTACTAATTTATAGTAATTTTTCCTCCCTTGTCACAATTGTTAGGCTTTATTTTGTTTTACTTTGAGAAGGAAATTTAAAAAAAAAATTAAATGAATTAAATGGTGTCTGCCATGACAGTGGTATAGTTTTTGGATGTTTCTGCCATTTTCTGCTCAGATCCATCTTCCTTCTTTCATTTAAGGCCTCAATTCTGTTTGAAGATTTGTATCCACAGAGTTGCTAATTTAAAGAAAAGTTCAATAATTGGGTAACAGAAGAAGTAAGGTTAAATTGAATCATAATAAACTCACCAAATCATGCATCACCTCTTTTTATGTTTTCTTTTACAGCTCACACCTGAAGTTTAGTAATCTCACTCTGATTTCAACGCATGGACTCCCAGGGAAAAAACTTCTGGACTCTGAACATAGGAAGTTTTTAGCAACTGAGTATGAATTCTATTTGTTTTCTTATTCTGGGAGGCAAATATCCTAATTTGTGTGGGTCATTTTCATGTTAAATAGCAGGTTGCAGATTGGACAGGGAAAAGGACTTTGCTCCTGGTGTTAATACATTTTGTAGCTTACACAAGTACAAACTCCTAAAGGAATGAAAGGCAGGGTTGGGCTGCCATTTGGTATTAGTGGGAAGACTTCTGCCCTGTTCCAGAGAACTGGAATCAAGCACGGACCCAGCCACTGGTCTTATTCTGGTGCTGAGTAACACTATAGGTAGGGAAGCTCGGTCCTGAGTAACACTATAGGTAGGGAAGCTTGGTGACTGTTTGCATCAGGCAAGTCAACTACCCTAAGATTCAGAGTTGGGAGATAAAGACAGGGTCCCTCACTGGGGTTTGGGTCTCACATCCACCCTGGCCATTTGTAATCAGGCAAGGGAGAGTCTGATCAGGCATAGACCTTCTGTGCCAGTTCAGGCAGGCTTTATTGTTTCCATCCCAGTAGAATCACTATTTGACAACATCCGTTCTAGAAAGTGCCATTTCATTATCACACAGCTTCCATTAATTTTAATTTCCTGTAGCAAAACATGGATAGGTACAAGAATGATTAGGCTCCCTGCCCCTACAAACAATGTCCCAATTTTTCCAACAAGGAGGACGGAAATTGTTTGGGGGGACAAGGGGGCCGCTAATTTTAGAGCCCATGACAAAGGGATCATCTTTCCTCTGTGAAAATGACTTACTTTGCCTTCCAACAGTGAGGAAAACGACAACTTTCTTGGCAGGAACAAAACTAGAATCAGGCTTATTTCAACCTAATATTTTTATCAGAATATAAATTGGGAGTGTTATTTGGAAGGACATCAACAGGGTACAGTAGAAAAAATCATGGGATTTTGAGCCAGGGGAATGAAGAGTCCCATTCTGCACCTAGAACAACAAGGACATCATTTTCTGAGCTCTGGGTTTGTTTTTTTTTTACTGTGAAACGTGTGCAATGTTGCTGGATTTGGGGGCTAAAATTCGCATAACACCAAGTTCTGACAGAGTGTCAACACATGCACATACCCTCCCCTCACTTTCCCTCTCTCTAAATGACATCATTCCCAGGAAAATTTGGTGTGATTGATAAATGCCTTAGGAGAAATTTAATTCAGTTAGCTTGATGTAGGTTTCTGTCAATCCTCTGTTAGGGATGTGATAGGAGACAATGGTTGTAAGTGACCTCTTGGTTCCCAACTGCCTGTGATCTGCATGTGACTGGGTGGGAGGTCACCTGGTATCTGTTTCTGTCCTCACCTTTCTACATTCTCATACTAGCCAGAATGATGCTGCACAGTCAAGAACTGTACTGTTCTATCTGGTGACAACTAACCAATGTGGCTACTTAAATGTAAATTAATTAAAGTTAAATGAAATAAAAAATTCAGTTCCTCAGTCACATTAGTCACATTTCAAGAGCTCAAATAGTCACATGTGGCTACTAGCTACCACATCAGACAGCACAACTATAGAGCATTTCCGTCATCACAGAAAGTTCTAGAAAGCTCCTACCTAAAACCTGTTCATGTCCAATTTCCAATTACTTCTTTTATTATAGTAGAAGTCATCTTTTACTATTTTGCCCTAGTTCTTTCTACTGTGGCCACATCAGCCTCCTTGATGTTCCTAGACACAAGGGGCAGGTCCCTACCTCTGGGCTTTTGTTTTCCTTTCTTCAAATGATTTTCTTAAGTGTCAACTTTTCAGTGAGACCTACGCTAACTACCCATTCATTTGCGACCAACACTAATACATTGCAGTCCTCCTTAGTCTGCTCTCTTATTTTTCTTGCTGTACAAATCTTCAATTTTATGTAATTTGCCTTTTAAAATTATGCTTATTCTTTATGTCATGATCCTTCAACTATAGTATAAACTTTGACTGTAATATAAATTCCACAGGGACAGAAATTTTGAGCCTTTTTGCTCACTTCTGTATCCCCAGCATCTGCAACAGTGCTTGGCACTTAGCTGTGTTCAATAAATAATGCCAAATAGATGAAAGTTACGTGAAAATACTCTCCTTTAGACTACAGACAGGGACTAAATAACAGGGTTCTGCATGGGTTAACTTAATGTTGTCATCATTACAAAAATCACACACTGAAACATACACAGGATGCTGCTTTCAAATGGTCCTCACACCCCAAAGAAGGAAATTGTCTTTGATCATGGAGTTTAAAACTAACAAGTACGTTGACATCCATATATTAATTATAGTTTAAATTCCTGGTATTAACTACTAATTCTGAACTTCCCCTTAGCCAGTGTTTTGATTTGTTATTGCTCTTACTATTTCCTGTACAGCCCGTTTTCATCTTCTTACCCCTGGCCAATCAAGTGTCTGGCAGAGGTGCTGATCACATGTCCAGCATGCAGAGAAAGGAAGGTGGTGAGGGGGGAGGGAAAATAGGAAACAGAGGACATTTACGAATTGGACAAACAGTCCTGAACAACCGAGAGCTAATTGTGATGTTCCTCCTTTTAAAAGTGTCACAATAAGTGGGCCTCCCTGGTGGCGCAGTGGGTTAAGCAACGCACTATGGAGCAGACCGCAGCCACTGCAGCACGAGTTCGAGCCCTGCTGCCGGCCAGGGGGGGACCCACATGGTGCGGCAGACCTCTCCTGCTGTGCCCGCTGCTCCCCTCAGCAGTGTACTTTCGTTGATCTGCCTGTTCTGCTCCCCGCTCTCTGTGGTGAATCCTCTCACCTCCCCCACACCTCTGGCCTGTATCCCAGTGCTTGTATGCATAAATAAATAAAATCTTAAAAAAAAAAAATAAAAGTGTCACAATAAGAAAGTCCAGAATAGGTAATAATATCCATATCACTACCAAAGTGGAATTTTAAATAAGAAATGTCATTTCATTACAGGAACAAATTGTAAAAGGAAGCACCCCATTCATTAATGCTTCATAAAGGTCCAGAAAACACTCCCAATGCTCCTAAGTGCCAGTTCCCACTGGACAGCACTTCAGATTTTAACAGTGAAATATGTAGTCTGACACTACCAACACCACTGTCCTACTGTCATTAAAAACAGCATTTTCTTAGTCTTCCACAAATTTCTCCTGAGAACTTTTATCTTTGAGTGGATCCTCATAAGACTAATCCCTGTACACTAACTGTATTTAATTTTTCTTTATCTTGGATGACCAGCAGCACCACTCCTGACATGAAGAGGTTCTCACAAATGAGAACGCTCCTTTGTGAATCTCTGCTGAATGTACAAAATCAATAAAGTTTCCTATTTTCCTGTGAAACTACCCAAATGGTCCTTTGAAAGAGAATTTCATACCACTGTTATTATGTTCCATGACAGGACAGCCCCTGATTTTCTTTTCTTATTAAGAAGAAATTTTCTTGTTTTTAAGTGTTGCTTCATAGAGAGATACAAAGCCCAGAGCTCCTTCTTTCTCCCAGAATTAGTAACAGGATCTAATGTGCATCCATTACTAGAATTCTTTTTGTGTGGTGAGAACAAACTCGTGTGGATCAAAAGGAAAAATGTTCTCCCATTACTATGTCAGAATCCTGTTTGTCTCTAAGAAAAGTAAACAGGATTATGTATTATTTAGAATAATACCAGTCATATATGCATCCCACTTGTCAAAGAGGCATCTATTACAATTTCATATTCTTCTCTTGTAATGATGGAGGCATGGGGGTTGGGAGATAGATACCTCATATTGAGAGGTGAGGAAATGGAAGTATTGAAACAGGAACCAGAGTACCCAGGGTCCAGTCTCAGCAGTGATAGCAGGGACACAGACCATGGCACAGCACACCCTAGATTTAGGTGAAATAGTTATTGTCTCAACCCTTACATTACTCAGACTTCAGAACAGGAACATTAAAAGTTCATGTACCTTTCAGAAAATACTGGAAAGAACTCTCACAAAACTCTTTCAGGAAACCCCAGACCACAAGAAACCTACTTTTCTTACATTATAGTAGACTGCTCAAACTCAAATGTAAGTCAGAGAGAAAATCCACAGAGCTACCGGTATACCTGAAGCCCCAGAATTAACATCCACCCTGGACCTGCTGTTTGTAAAGTTACCAGTCCCTCCGTAAATCACCCTGGCCCCTCAGAGTGAATCTCGAAAGTCTCCAGGGATTGTACTTGCTGTGAACATAATTCCCCAACTGACATCTTTTGTTGAAAAACGTCTGCAAGTAGGAAGGGTTCTTGGTATCCAGGGATCTTCCATCCCTTCCTTTGGAAATCCTCAGTGATGTCACTTTCCCTTTCTGCATTCCCTTTTAGTCTACAGAGTCAATTTGACAACCCAGCAGCTAAATTTAAATTTAAAACTACCAATTTGCAACTTCTAAAATAGAAGCAGCAGAAAGAGTGTGTATTAGTGATTTCATACACATACATACACACACCCCCTCCCTGTTGTGGCCTGGCCTGTGCCAGATGGAACAGTTTAGCTTTAATAGGAAGATGTCAATTTGTGACTGAGTGTCTCATAGCAGAAAACCTCCTAGTATCTAGCCTCGATCCTGGTAAACTCACAGCACGAGCACAGGACTTGGTCTGCCAGGGGACTTGAACCAGTGCACCAGATGTCTAATTAATGCCGCTGTCAGCTGCTCAAATGTCACTGATGGGAGCTTCTCTCTCCACAGCCACTGTTTTAATGATAAAGATTATGCACTAATGTCGTTGTGCTCCTGGGTCAATGTGGTCGTTGGGCGGATGACGGCCATAGACCGAGTGGCCAAGCATGTCGTCGTTTCCAGCGAAGACGTAGTGCTGTATGACCACCTCATCCTCTGCACTGGACTGCAGTACCAGGTGAGAACATGCCTGGGTTGCTCAGTGGCTAACACTGAATATATTTAATGGGGGACATCTGCTCTTGAGGTGAAACGAGTACCTTCTCCCCTTGACAGCGGACACTCCGTTCTTGAGTGTCCTGCAAGGCCTACACTTGACTGTAATTGTGTCTGAAACCCTCATGGAAACTCATTCCAAGAAAAACATTCTTCTTCAGGATACAAATCGCAGCAAGTTGGAGAAATGTCATTCTTTAAGCTGTTGTCCAAAAGTCTAACACCATTCACCAGAGCAGACACAGCAGAATATATTTGTAGGAAATTAATTTATGCCTCAAGAGGCTAACAAATTTGGCGTGGTGATGGGTTCATGTGAAAGTATTTCAAACACGCACACCTTCTGTCAATTCTTATTTTATTTTGTGTCTTGGTTATAAAACTAGGAAATGTGACTGATTGATTTCACAGTGACCCTGCTTTCCATTCTAATTCTCAAGTTGCATTTCAAGAAAGCATTGCTGGGTGCCACTGAAGCTGTTTAACATCTTAATATTTTCATTTTGTCATACACATTAGCATTTCATGTGATCCACAAAATTAGGATACCGCTTTCATGAAAAGAGATTTGTTTTGTAACTCAAAGATGGTGTCTTTCAATTTCATTTACCCCCCAGGAGCTGGATAGACCTCCCCGTGGTGGGTTTGCTCCTAATGAGTACATAGGAATCCACTTCCACCTCAGAAACCACTCGCATCCTGTCGAGACCATCATGTGCATGTTCATGGATTTGACATGACTCATGTGTGCAGTTTCCCTCATGCTGATGAGCCTGGAGGAGGCAGCATGTGGCGGGAGACAGACAGCTGAGCAACTCCAAATGCTACTCAAAGTTCCCAGCTGTGGCTACCGATAGAGATGAAGAGCATTGAGATCACCTGGAGCACTTGTGCACTACACCCACACCTAGGCCCCGCCCCCCAAAAGTTTGTTTTCTTTATTCTGTTCTGGGGCCCAGTCATCAGTGTTGCAGGTGATTCAAAACTAAGGCTGAGAACCACCGATCTGAACTTTCTCTAGCCCAAATTTTCTCTATCCTCATCTGTACTTAGAGCAGCACTTCTCCACCTCTAAGGTCCACACAGGCCCCTGAACATTTGTTAAAATGCTAATTCTGAGCACTGGATGAGGGGTGAGGGCTGAGATACTACAATGCTAAGAAACTCCCAGGTGAGGCAGATGCTGCTAGTGAGTACCACCTGGGGTAGCAAGACAGGGCTCATCCTCTGTGTCATTTCTTTGTTCTCCCCCCCCCCTTTTTGTTTAAAGAAACACAATTCTTCAAGTATAAACATTTTTTTTCTGGTTAAAGGATAAAAATTAACTGTAGAAAAAAATTAACTGGATTAATATCTTCATTTGACACTTATATATTCCCCTTCTAAGCCAGAGAAACATACTATGTACCCCTTTAGCTTGTTCCCCCCTCACCTGCCCTGCCAAGTTCCAGCAGCTGCCTGCAACTGCGTACTTTGGGAAAAGTGAATGGAAGACCTGGCCAGCTGTCCAGAGCGCCGGGCATCTGCCCATGTGTGTCCAGCTGCCCCTACAGCTTTAGTCTGTGGCACATTAAGCTCTTGCCCTTTCTACAACAGGAAAAATGAAATGAAGAAGTGATAAAGGGAGTTCCAATTTAATTTTTCCTGAAGGACATAAAAATTAAAGGTACATAGAGCAATGCAAAAGTGGCAGCTGAATTCACTGGGGGGTTTCCAGTTCTTATTTCTTTTGATATTTCCTCAACTTTCTCATGGTGTTGCCCAATCATGATTAAAACAAATGAAAATGACGAAAATAAAGCTGAAACTCAAAGAAATAAGATAGATATTTATAAATATAGTTACAAATCTGATCCTCTAATGAGATCTTTAAATGGCATGTATCATTCCAAATATTATGTATTTTGATGTCCAAATGCATACCATTTAATTTTTTAAAAGATTTATTTATGCACACAAGAGCTGGGGTACAGGCCAGAGTAGTAGGAGGTGAGAGGATTCACCAGAGACAGAGTGGGGAGCAGAACAGGCAGATGGACCGAAACACACTCCTGAGCGGAGCAGCAGGTGAGGCAGGAGAGGTCTGCTGCACCGTGTGGTCGCCTCCTTGGCCGGGGATCGAACTCGTGCTGCTGTGCCGCGGATGCTTCACAGTGCAGCACTCAACCTGCTGCACCACCGGGAGGTCCCCATTTCATTTTTTTAATCAAAAAGCATATGCAAAGTAAAACATTAAATTATATGGCAGGACTTTGTGTATAGAGGGTGGTCTCTGCTTCCAAGTTCTTTCTCCATGGGAATCACTTTGAGACATTTCTGTTGTTAGTTCTTCAATGGATACCAAAAGTTTTCCTTGATCTCTGTCATTATCTATGACCTTTCCATTTTGCAAAGTAAAGATTATCTAGCTCATGTTCAGTGCACTCTAGCTTCCTTTCCACCTCCACTATCGAGTTTGATTTTTTTACTGGTGAGTGAGTACAGGTCCTGAAAATCACTTGACGGTTAATAAATGTGAGGTCCCTGAGTCACTCTATGACTCATGGAGAATAGTGAAGAGACTGTGATATCCCTCCCCACCCTCGGGTTTGGGTTATTTCAAAAGAGGAAGAGTAAAAATGTGTCAACTCAAAATGTAATGAGTCTGGCACTGACTATGAGGATACCATAGGCAGGGACTCGCCAAAGAGCTAACACTAGAAAGCCAGCAGGAACATCCACCCAAGTGAGAGAGGAAGTCCGGGACGTTAGGTGTGGAGAGCTTGATGTGAGTCAGTAAGATGATGTGGTCTTCAGAAAGGTTAATTACATCATTGGACAAATAAACATGTGGCATCTGGAATGGTGCAGCCCCAGGTGAGAGTCTGCTGCAGGCAGAAAAGAAGCCTGTTTACATGAATGTGCGTTTCCATCACAGACCTGAGAAAGGGCTTGTCATTAAACAGAATTACCATGAGGAGATGTCACTGAATGTGAAGATGATTAAAGGGAAAACAACAGCATGCACTGAAATAAAAATGGCCATTTTAAAACAAGTTGCAAGTATTTTGATGCTTCTCCCATTTGAGAGATGGGGTTTATGTCCCCTCTCTCCCACCTTGAATGTGGACAGACTTGTGAATGTCCTCACTAAGAAGTGATGTGGCATGACTTCTGAGGCAGGGTTACCAGGGTCATTCAGCCTTTCCTTATTTGTAGGAAAAGTCACTCCTGGAACCTTGAGCTGCCACATGAAGAAGCCCAGACAGATACTCTCGAATCACTGTTTTGCTGGTACCATACATGAATGCTCCAGCTGATTGCTCCAAACATGTGAATGAAACCATTTTGAACTCTCCAGACCAGACCATCCACCAGCTGAATGTCAACAAGTGATCTCTCTATATAACATACAGAATAAAATAATTATCTAGTCACACCCTACTTAAATTTCCAACTCACATCATCATGAAAAGTATTAAAATGGTGGGTATTTAACCACAAAGTTTTGGTGTGAGATTGTTGTACAGTGAGAGGAAGCTGCAACAAAAATCTAGGAATATGGAGAAAGGAATACTATCTGGAAAAATTAAGAACATACTTTTGGCAATATTCCAAAATGCAGTATGCTTTTGAACAACATAAATAAATTCACCTTCCAAATGCTGGCAGAGATAAAATGGAAAGAAGAATGCATCATTCATGTAACCAAAGGGAAAAAGACACCCATAATGTTTAAAAGAATATATAAATCAGAAATGCATAAGGGAAAAAACATAACAGTAAATGTCAAGGTTTTAAACTGCCATTATAAGACCAAGACTCTTTTTATACTAAATTCAACATGCAAAAGAAATGCAAAGCAAAATGACATCCAAAGTTTTAAAATGAAAAGATAGTTAAAAATGTACCATTAGAAGGTATCAGACAAATTCAAATAGTGTTCCTGAATAACAAGAATATTAATATCCAGCAAAGCAAAATTAGTTGGAGAATGAAAAACACTCCTGCTGACAAAGGATAATAAAGAAGGCGTTCATAAGCCCCTTACATGCTGAAGGTGACTGTGTCAGTATGTCACCAAAACAGCAGTGCTGAATTCATTTCTTTCTTCTTTTTTTTTTTATTATTAGTTATATTTGACATCATTTGTAGTCCCCAGGGAGTACCCACCACCATTTCACCCGTGCACCATCACCTCAGTCCCTTGTGCACCCTCTGGCCTCTTCCCTGTCTTTGCCCTCCCCCCTTCCCCTCCCCCCCGCCATGGTCCCTTTGGTTTATCCCAGCTTTTTGGTCTTATTAAGTTTTTGTTGTTGTTGTTGTTGTTTACTTTTGGTTATAATTGCCCAATTCCTTGAGC
>JAGFMF010011428.1:4902797-4921741 GCA_019455555.1 Galemys pyrenaicus
TAAAGCTCAGAACTCAGCCTGCAATGGCGGCTCCGCAACCCACGGTTCCCCCGGCGCGAGAAATTCCAAAATGGCGCTTCCCAGGAGCCGAGCAAGCCCCGATCCAGATTGGGATTCACTGGCGCTCCAGTTCAGCTTTGCTCTGTCTGTCTACACCAGCACCAGGCAATTAGTTCCTGGCCGTGGCACCCTCTGACTGACTGCCCGAGCTCAGATCTCCGCTCGCAAGGGCCGCTCCACAGCCCGCGGTTCCTCCGGCGCGAGAAATCCCAAGATGGCGTTCCCGGGAGCCGGGCACGGAAAGATCCCCACTGGGGCTGCACTGCCGTTTCAGCTTAACTTTGCTCTGTCCCTCTGCAGCCGCCCCTGGCAGCAGCTCCTGGTGGGGGAGTTCTCCGGCCGACTTCTACAGTTCAAGCCTCCGTCTGCATGGGCTGCTGTGCATCCAGCAGTCCCGTTGCCCCTCTCTGCTCTCGGAGTGGCGCCCTCGGGGCGCCAGGGAATGCCCCGTCCTTATTTCAGACAGAGTTCATTTAGCGATTCCTACCGCCTTCCGTCGGCTGATGTTTCCTGTATGTAAGCTGATAGTCCGTTTTCTGGCTTTTCTCTTTGCTTTTTTGGCTTTCCCTGTTATGTGTAGATACTATGAGTCTAGCGTCTTCACTCTGCCGCCATCTTGCCCCGCAACCTCTTCACCTTTAACATAACCTCTACCTGGCATTGAAATGAAAATTAAAGGGACAAAATAGTCGCCCACTGGGCAAACTCATGCTATTATATTATTATAATTGACCTTCATATAGTGACGTTTGCTTTTAATTCAATCCAAGATAATAATAATAATAATTCAGAAGTCCATGTGAAAAACTAAGTATCTGGCTTTTCTTGAGAAATTAGTTTTGACCACACCAAACCCATACTCTACTCTGGCAATAATAATTGGGTCACACTAGATAACTTCAGCCAGAGCATGGGAACGGGCCCTTTCAATTTGCCACAGTGTCCTTGACACCAAAAGTATGTCTCCATCCTTTATTGTGCTTTCATGGTCTTTTGCCCTATTGTTGAGGAAAGTGTCGATTTCTCCTCATGTTTGCTTCTGAAGTCAGAGGCAGAAGTTGTACTGGAAAGGCTCTGTGGAGGGCAGGGGGAGAAAGAGAATTTCTCTAGCAAAGTAAGGAATAATCCTCTCCCACTCCCTCATTTTCTTTTCTGCCTCACCGTGTTTCTGTAAAGATTGTTTTTCAAAAAAAAAAGGCCAATTCCATATGTTCTTCCACTCTTGCAGGAAGAAGTGGATTCTAGTTTCCCTGCCCTTGAGCCTAGGCATGAAGAGAATATGGTAGAAGAGACTCAGACTTCCAAGATTAGGCTAGAAAGAACATGGAGCTCTGTACTGTCAGGACACTTGCCCTTAAGCCACGATGCTGTGAAGAACTCCAGGCCTTGTGGAAAGGTGTGCTAGTCAATAACCCAGCTAAAATCCCAGTTCACAGCTAGAGTCAACTGCTAGATATACAATGACAACTTTCTCGAATACCTAGACTATGTTAGGGGAAAAGAGAAAGTATTGATGATCTCCAGATGACCCCGGTCTCTAGTCATCAGATTACCCCACCTTCAAGTCTTCTCAATTGAGGCCTCCCACCTTTCCCTCTCTGAATTACTTACCTACAGAATCTGTGAGCCTAATAAATGGATATTTTACACCACTGAGATGGATTTGAAAAAAATCACTCCCCATGTTTGGCTTTTCAGTTAAAACGCTGATTGTAATTGGAGGCAGAAAAAAGACATATCCGCACTAGGGATTGCTATGATTACTTTAATTAAGCTATTGATTACTGTGTCAGCTCTTCACTGGTTACCACTGAAATAAGTTTGTCTCTCTAACATACCTCAGGTCCCATGTCCCACAGGGGTTGATATTAATCAGCATCTGACAAACAGGGAGATACCGAGCGACTATAAGAAGAGATACACTGGCAAAGTTCCTCGCAATCTTTTCATTCTCAATGATGAAGAAGATTGCTTTGAGGCCCTGACTTGGATGAGGAACAACTCTATCATCACAGAAGGTAAGGACATTGGTAACTGTGCATCTTTTCAGAATAGCATTTTATTTTTATAATGAGTCTCATTCTTCATCTAGTTCCAGTATATAATTAGTGCCTAATTAATTCCAACCAAATCATTCATCTGTCATGCTTTGTTTTCCAGATTAATTTACAACTTGTTGTCATTTTTGGATATCCAGCATGTTTACTGGGGGAAGGAAAAAGGCTTGAGATAGTTTAATTATCTATAATTATTTTATTACACAAAATGAATATCCGAAGAGCAAAGCATGGCTAAAATCATTAGCTAATTAAAGAATAATTTAATAAGCAAACATGTGTAGCAATTATATGGAAAATATGTCTTCTTTTGTGAAGCTGAAAAGACCCAGTAAGAAAAAGAAGGGTCTGCATCGAAGGGCTCTTTTCTTCTCTTCACAATCCATTGTTCTCTTTCTTGGTGTTGCCTGCATGCTCCTTCCCACTAATACACATTTGAGTTGCATGCCACTTTTTGAATCAAAATGAGACAGTGAAACATTTGTACCAAATGCCTGTGCCACTCAAAAATGTTTTCTCAAACATCTTCCTCTCTATTGCTTGGATTAAAATTAAATTTTTTTGACATGTAGAACAACCAGAAGGTCTGGCTCCCTATTTGTCTTTAACTGAAACCCGAGAGTCAAATTTTGGGTATGACTTGGTGCAGCCCCTTCCTTTTGCCCCTAGGTGAAGTGCACAGGCAGCATCAGTGACATGGGCAGGGTATACAACCAGTCATCGTGAGTGGTTTGAACTCAAGCTTTTGATTCAGTCTGAAAATCACTAAGTGCCTGGAGTATGGGGATCAATATGTAAAATTAAGCATACTTATTTAAGTTGCCCATTTAATCATAATTTAATTAATTGCCCCATTAACATGCAATTAGTATGTTGAAATTAACTACTTTCTTCTGATTTTTGGTGGAAGATTTAACTATTACTTAACTTTTTGCCAAGCACTGCATTAAAAAGCTACTAATTTTTAAATTAAAAATAAAATGGATAACAAATGACATTCAATACTTGGTTGGATTCGATCTGCTGTGATGTTATAGGTTATTTACATCTAAATTCATAAGACAAATATTCACATTAGTTGATAGTTATTTTCTTACATGTTTTCTTATATCAAGTGTTTGGAACCAAGAGTAAACTAATTTTATAAAATGTTTTGGGGGAGCATTTCATATTCTTCTAGGTCTGAAATACTTTGTGTAACCTAAAAGTTGGACAGAAATCACATTAAAAAAACTGTCTAAAACCTTTGGACAGAGGTGAAATATATAGATGTGTTCCTTTGACTCATTTAAAATTTTTCCTAAAATATTTTTGTATTTGCTTCAGAACTTGGCATTGTTTTCTGTGTGTTTTAAAATATATTTCAACATGATTCTCATTCCCTAATGACTGTTCAATGACCTACATAGACTTAGGGAATTCTCTGATCTGGGGGCTGGCAAACTTTTACTGTAAAGGGCAAGATATAAACATGTTATGAATTTGAAGGCCATATGAGCTCTGTCCATCACTTATTTTTGACATTGCAACAAAAACAGAGTTAAAGACAATATGTAGAACAAATGGGCATGGCTGTTTTCCAGTAAAACTTTATTTACAAAAATAGGTGAGTGATAGAATCTTGCTTTTATTTATGACAAATCATTACCATGCCATCAATTCCAGACTTCAAATGTAACCTAACCTCCCCCCAAAAGCACAAAAGATAATAGTTCGATATAAAATACACAGTGTCTTAGAACTGTGCCCAATCCTATTAAAACACAGTATATTAACTTTGTTGACTGTTTGGGGGATTAAGAATGAAGAGCTTTTTGACCAAGAGAAGGGCATTTGAAAGTGGTGATACAAGTTCTTGAGGTTGAATGTTTATGCGGGGAATTTAGAAATCTCAAAGCAAGAATTACTGTGGTTCCTTTGAGTGTCTGCTTTTTAAAGCTCTTGATTCTCAGATGGGGAAAAGCATCAGTGCTATTCTGTTGACTACATGTCAAAAGTGGGGGTAGAATAGTACCCATTTCAAGGGAAATGCTTATAAAAGATTTTAAAATGTTTCTCATCATCCACAATCTGATATTCTTTGAATGCCTATTTCTGTCCACTGAATAACCAGGATAAGAAGTATTCAGAAATGAATTTCTTTTTTTAATTTAAATTTATTAAATATATTTGACATCAATTGTAATCCCAGGGAACTCTCACCACCATCTCACCCGTACACCTGGTGCTCCTTCTACCTTCAATCCCAGTCCCTCCTCCACCCCACCCCAGAAGATTCCTTTGGTTTGTCTTTGTCCTTTTTTCCTGTTGTGTTTTTTGTTTGTTTGCTTGTTTTTTATTGTAATTGCTCTTTTACGTGAGCCCCCCCCTTTTTTTTCCTTTACTTCCCTCCTAAAAGTGAAACCATCTGATGTTTTTCTCTTGCCTTCTGACTTATTTCACTGAGCGTAATTCCTTCTAGCTCCATCCATGTTTCTATAAATGATTCTATTTTTTGATTCCACTGTGTATATGCACCACATCTTCTTGATTCAGCCATCTACTTTTGCGCATTTGGGTTGTTTCCAGTTACAAGTAGTGCGGCAATAAACATAAGGGTACAGGTATTCTTTTGGGTCAGTGTTTTTGTGTCCTTTGGGTAGATCCCTAGGAATGAGATTGCTGGGTCATAGAGGAACCTTCATACAGCTTTCCACAGTGGTTGGACTACCTTGCATTCCCACCAGCAGTGGAGTTCCTTTTTCTCCACATCCTCGCCAACATTTCTTATTGTTGGCTTTTTGGATATGTGCTATTCTTACTGGTATAAGGTGATATCTCCTTGTGGTTTTAATTTGCATTTCCCTGATTATGAGTGATGTTGAGTATTTTCTCATGTTGGCCATTTGCATGTCCTCTTTGGAGAAGTGTCTTTTAAGTTCTTCTGACCATTTTTTAATTGGGTTGTTTACTTTGTTTTTCTTGAGTCTTGTGAATTCTTTGTATAGCTTTGTGATCAGTCCCTTGTTTGTTGTGTGGAGAGCAAAAATTTCTTCCCACTCAGCGGGGTGTCTTTTTGTTTTGGTTGATGTTTCTTTTGCTGTACAGAAGCTTTTTAATTTGATATAATCCCAAGTGCTTATCTTCTCTTTCAATTTTATTGCTTTGGGGGATGCATCTCTAAAGGCGTTACTGAGATGTATGTCTTGCAGCGTTTTACCTATGTTTTCTTCTATATATTTTATGGTTTGGGGTTTTACATTCAGTTCTTTTATCCAAGAAATGAATTTCTTGTCTTAAAGGTAAGCTTTTTTCCCCAGGACCAGCATATAATGATACTCCTAGGGGGCCTCACAATAGGTGCTCCTAATGCTCAGATGCTGGGCCCAGGTTGGCAGCCCTCTGAGAAACCCAACTTGGCTAGGTTAATCGAGCTCTGCATAGGGGCCCTTTTCAAATGACTTCTCATGTGAGAAAAATTAGACAGAAAAAATTAACCTCCTGCCTTAAGGAAGCTCTTTCTCTTGTAGTTTTTCCATAATTAGTCATATTTAGACTTGACTATAATTAGTCCCATTCCAGAAAATATCTTCCTCACATGGATTGCTGTGTGGATCAAATGAAATAAGTAAGATATTATGTGTTCAAATCAGGCCCGTGTCTCATACATCGTCAGAGTTCAATATCCAGGCTGTTATCAGCATTACTATTGCTACATGTGATGGAGTAGTTGCTACACACTGAAAGTTCCCCAGTGTGTAAGTCAGTCTCAGCCCATGCAGTCCTGGTGAGAGTGAAGCCTAGGACACAGTCTATACAAAACACAAGAATCCATGTATTTTGGGTGCCAGCAGATGGTAGTGAGGTGCTATGGCTTTCCTGAAGCCTGTGAAGTTTGGACAAGGCTTTACAAGGAAGGAAGATTTGCACTAAGCCTGAATAAAGGGCAGGACAAGCAAATGGAGAGAGAATATGGGAAGTTTGAGCTGTGAGCAACTTAGACTGGCAGACTGTGCAGAGGGCAGCAGTGGAGATGAGGGCAGAGGTCACGAGGGGGCGACCTCTGAACTTGGCCAACTCCAGGTTCAATTGGTTACTTTTTAGTGGGTGTCCAGTGCACAGCACACAGGACAGGAAGGTGCATCCCTCTAGCAGAGGAAGTGCTCTAGTAAGAATGGGTCAGGGAGGTCAAAATAGCCCATTGGAAAGGGGCAACCGTGCCTCTGAGAGAGGAATGGAAGCAGTCATCTTTGCTCTGTTTGGCGGTTCTGTTGGCACAGCGCTTGTTACTTGTTTCCAAGTCAATTATGGGATGATTCTATTTCTATTTGGAGCTAGAAAGTAGAGGTCTGGCACATGGTGAATGCATTCCTGTATACATTACTATCTCTCCACCTGTCGGCCCTTGCCCCCACAAGGGGGCATATTAGTAACACTAGGAAGAAAGTGGACATTTTTTGAAGACAGCTTTGTTCCCTCAGTGCTTTCTTCCCCCTTACTCAACAGTTTAGTGTGGATATTGGCAAAAGGGAGCCAAGGACAGGGCCCCTCTCAAAGAAAAGAGAAGTTGGGGACATTTGAACTGAATCACAGGAGAAAATGTCGCCTGTGTCTTATTGGTTATAACTTAGTATGATGTCCATCCAAGAGCCTTACCCCTAATCTTGGGAAATGCCAGGCTTAGCTTTACTGAAGCACAGGGATGTGAGGGAAGGTGGCTCACTGACTGAGGATGGTGGAGGGCTTCTAGGGCAGGTGGATGTTGGGATGCTGGGATGGTCACCAGGACATCAGCTCTCCTCTGAATTTCTGTCTATTTACAGATATCCTTGCAAAGCAAAATCACTGTTCTCTCACACCTCCTCTGCCTCCAAGGAGTAACAGTTGTTCTGTGGTGGAATTAGTTCAGTCTGAAGGAAATGGCTTTCTGGGCTCTAGAGCTGGATGGGATTCTAGATGTAAATTATACTTAACTATTAGAACTGCTCCAGTATCTTAGAGAATAGCTCACATCATTGATTGGCTCAAATGTTGCTTTCAACTGCAAACAAAACCCGGAACGTTCAGTTGGGGGGTTTTAGAGAGAACCCAGCAACCTAATACATTATAGCAGTTTATGGCATTAATTGAAACTAATTGAAATTCATCTGCTATTACCTCTGTACTTTCCATGAAAATGAAAAGTAGGATGAAAGTAAAGTAAAAAAATTAATAAATAAAACTGCCTTAATGGCCTGAAATGGATCAATTATTTTCATCTTCAGCTAAATACAGTTTACTGCCTTATTAAAAGCATGTTTGTAGGAAAAGTATAACATTAAAATTCCAGTGCATGAATCACTGAACACAGCCTTTGTGATGTTATATGAAATATATTCTCTTTTTTATTTGGCAGAGCAAAATGGGACAGGTCAGGCTTGGGTCATAGAAATCTTATGATTTGACTTATAAAAAAGAAAACATTCCCTGTTTTATACATGGACATATTTCATGTGTTTATTTCATAATTTGTTATATTCTATGATACCTATTTAAAATTCATTATCTAGTTACTAGCTAATTAGACAGACTAAATGACAATTACAGTATTTTTTAGTGACATGTAACATATTCATCTGCAAATAAGTAGCAGTAAGGCACTGGTTGTGAAATTAGACATGGCAGGTCTGAATCCTACTGAACCGTTTTCATGCTGTGTTGTCTGGACTTGTTACTTAACCTCTCAGTGTCCAGTGTTCCAGAGCATGATAATTATGACTTATCTCATTGACATAATCTGAGGATAAATGAAATCATACATAACCATTCTTTATCTCTTTTGAAGTGGAAAAAGATTTATCATTGTTCATTAAATATAGTGGAATATGTAAATATACTTAGAAACAATTAAAATGCATGAATTATAAAATATAGTGTTTAATTCTTGCTTCCTTTGGTAATAAATATTAATATTTATGAGGAAAACTCATGTTAAGTTATGAGTTAAATTAAATTAATGTGCATAAATCCTATTTATTTTTTGTACTCCTGAGATGTAATTTCATGGCCAGATTACCAGATCAGGAAATCCTTCCCATTTTTTCCCATTCTGGTCAAGAAGAAAATTCTCCTCTTGCAAGATTCTTCATCCTAGAGAATAGAGTGTGGTGATTGAATGGCAGCAATGTATACTTTATGGGTGGTTAAAATTTAAAGTATTCTGTTCTAAAGAGTAAAATGTTTTTTAAAAAATTTTAAAAAAATTGTTTTAAAAATAATTTTAATAGTTTATTACTCTTAAGATAAAAATCTGTGATTAAAATATTAACACCATATTTTTATTTTTTTAACTTAATATGGAGCTCAACTTAACTTTTCATATCTGTAAAGCCATATTATCATTAAATATTAGTGAGATTTCCTCCATGAAAACTAATTAAAATTATTAAACCTGTTTAGTAAAGTAGCAGTATACAAAATCAACACACAAAAATCAGTATCCTTCCTATATACAAACAATCAATCTGAAGAAGAAAAAATTAAGAAACAAAAAAAGAAAATCAAATACCTGGGAATAACTTAACCAAGGAGGTGAGTGACATATTCAAAGAAAATTATAAAACATTGTTAAAAGAAATAGAAGACACAATGAAATGGAAAGACATCCTCTGCTCATGGATTAGAAGAATTTAACATTATTAAATTGGCCATGCTACCAAAAGCGATTTACAGTTTCAATGGAATCTTGATAAAAATCTCAATGACATTCTTCAAATAAATAGAGCAAATATTGAGGAAATTCATATGGAGACACAAAAAACCTCAAATAGCTAAAGCTTCCCTGACTAAAAAGGAGAATGGAGATATCACACTGCCAGACTTCAAACTATACTACAAAGCTATAATAATTAAACAGTGCGGTACTGGACCAACACAGACACACAGACCAATGGAATCAAATAGAAATTCCAGAAATAAAGCTACATATATGGACAACTAATCTTTGACAAAGGAGCAAAGAATATGCAATGGAACAGGAACAATTTGTTCAATAAATGGTATTGGAAAAAACACCACCACATGCAAAAGAATGAAACTAGACTATACCTCACACTATGCAGAAAGAGTAACTCAAAATGGATAAAATAACTGAATATAAGACCTGAACCATAAATATATATACAAGAAAATATAGGTAAAACACTACATGACATACATCTCAGTAACATCTTTAAATACTTCCCCCAAAGCAAAGGAAGTGAAGGAAAAGATAGACAGCTGGGTTTACATCAAATTAAAGAGCTTTTGTATGGTAAAAAAAAAATTTAACCAAAACAAAGAGATACCCTATTAATTGGAAAAAACTTTTGCACCTCCATACAACTGATAAGTGACTGACCACAAAAATCTACAAAGAACTCACAAACTCAACAAAAACAAAGTAAGCAATACAAACAAAAATAGACAGAAAAGCTAAAAAGACACTTCTCCAAAGAGGAAATGCAAAAGGCCAACAGGTGTATGAAAAAAAAAAGTTCAAAATCACTTATAATCAAAGAAATCAAATTAAAATCACAATGAGATACTGCCTTACACCAGTGAGAATGGCACATGTTAAAAAAAAAAAAGGCTAGCAATAACAAATATTGGTGAGGTTGTGGAGAAAAAGGAACTCTCCCACACTGCTTGTGGCAATGCAAGTTAATCCAACCACTATGGAAAACTGTGTGGAGCTTCTTTAAACTACTGAAAATGGAGTTAACATATGACCCAGCAATACCACTCCTAGGAATCTACCCAAAGAACACAAAAACATTAACTCAAAAGGATACCTCCACCCCTGTGTTTATTGCAGCACTATTTATAATAGTTAAGATATGGATACAATCCAAATGCCCCAAAAAAGATGACTGGATTAAGAAGATGTGGTACATATACACAATGGAATACTATTCAGCAATCAAAAAAGGTAAACTAATACCATTTGCAACAACATGAATGGAACTTGAAGAGATAATGCTCGGTGAAGTAAATGAGATGAAAAAAGAAAAATACCGGTAGTCTCACTTATAGGAGGAATATAGAGGATCAAGGGGAAAAATATTAATAACATCAACACCAACAAAAATACCACAACAAAACAAAACAAAAATAAGCAGACAACTACAAATCAGAAACATTATGCAGGGAAGAGGGAGGGATTGGGATCAATGCAGGGATGGGACGAGCACAAAGGACTATGGTTATGGTTCATGGGTGAATTAATGGTAGAAATCCTATGGGGACTGCACCTAGAAGAGAAAGCAAACATTGTAAGAAAAAATAATATATAGTTTTTTAAATTAGTGCATTTTCGGGATTCTGAAACTATTTACTCCTTTGGGAGGAGCCAGGATGATGTAACTGGCATCCTTTCCCCACTTCCAATAAAGATAAATTGATGAAACCCCTGAATGTATAATGATAGATGACATTTTAAAAGTGATTTCCAGGGCCTCCCTGGTGGCGCAGTGGGTTAAGCAATGCGCTATGAAGTAAACCACAGCCACTGCAGCACAAGTTCGATCCCTGCTAGGAGGGGACCCACATGGCATAGCAGACCTCCTGCCTCGCCCGAGTTCCCCTCAGCAGTGTGTTTCAGTCAGTCTGTCTGTTCTGCTCCCCGCTCTGTCTCTGGTGGATCCTCTTAACCCCCACAACTCTGGCCTGTACCCCAGTTCTTGTATGCATAGATAAATAAATCTTAAAAAAAAGTGATTGCCTTGTTTGTGTAGTAACTTTGAAGTTTTCTTGTATATTCTCTTATACCTGCAAAAGCTGTGCATCAGAAAGCAAAAATGTATGCCAACGTTTGAAATGGCAAGTCTTTGTGTTTTCTCAGTCTAAGTTGAGGAGTTGACAGAAGGTAGTGATTTGAATCACTTTCCCGCTCTCCCGGAAGTTCTTCTTTCCTCTTGGAAGCACTCTTGCACATTTTTTCTCAAAAATTGCTTTCCCATCAGCAGTGAGAGTGACCAAAGTCTCCTTCATGCCTACTTTCATTATAGGAACTCTCACAAATCATCTTTGGAACAGTGCCCTGCTTGGACTCTGCTTCCCTTCAGATCTGTGATCTTAGTAATGCATAATTTATTCCCTGAATGGAGCTACAAAGATTGACCTCCATGAAAATGGCTATGGTTGTATTCCACTATCTTTATTGAAAATTTGCCCAGACCATTCTAATCATCAGTGATCATTCACCATTTTAAATAGGGCAGCCTACCATTTTGTAGGCTATTAGACTAAGTGTTAAAAAATTAGTTTATCCATTTAATAAACCAAGCTGTAAAGAAGACGGTGACCAGATCTTTTAGCATAAAATTGATAATTTGGGGAAATTACAAGTTTTGCCACATACTTCTCTTCTTGCACAGAAACATGGAAAGAATTTATGTGATATCCCAAATATGTGAGGGAAGCTCCTGTAATTTGTTAACTCCATTTAAATATTTGCGAAGACTCTGTGAGTTATAAAACATCTAAGTGGTGGGGCTATATTAATTAAATCAATCTCTAACTGAACTTGTCTGACAAACAGCATGACATATGAACATAAATGTCATGTGGGAAACATAAACTGGGGCTCCCTCACTCCCTCTGTATACCATGGCGGTGTTCTGTGCCCATGGAATTCCCCCACATACATTAAGACAGGGATACAGCTGTTAGACCCAGTATCTCCCCTAGGCAAAACGCTTGTCACTGTTCTTTGTGGTTCAGTTATCAACCTCTACTTTCACTTCACCATCACTTTCTTTCACCTATTTTTAAATTCTGTCTCCTAAGTCTTTCAGGGTTTGGGGAAAATCTATTTTCCTGAATTTTTCTCTGTTCTTTCTAACCCATTCTCTCTCTCCCTATTTCTTTCCTTCCCATATTCAACCAAAATTTTACCTAATCATCACATGACATTTATATACCTGCTAACCTCTATAAAAAGTAATTTCATTTCCCTGGGTTTAAACACCAACAATATGATAGGAGTATTATTTTATACTGTTGTATGGTAAGCATAGAGAATTTTTATTACATCTAGGATTCTGTAGGATTTTGTGTACTAAATTGGAAACCTAATAATCCGATTTAACACTTTTAAGAGGTAATGTTTTTATCTGCACATCTCAGATACACAACCTATCCTGTGGTTTCCAACTTAATAGTGATTACCTAGTAAAAATATGTGATAGACCAATCTGGCCACAGATAGGTGGTTCTGTGATAAATAGTCAGAGGTGATAACAACACATGCAGATAGGATGTGGAGAAAAAGGAACCCTCTGTTTCCTTGTAGGAATGTAAACTGGTCCAGTCACTAAGGAAAGTTGTGTGGAGGTTCCTCAGAACACTACAAATGGATCTACCATATGATCTAGCAATTCCACTCCTAGGAATCTATCCATAAAACACATAAACACTAATTTGAAAGGAAACCTGCACTCCTATATTTATTGTAGCACTATTTATAATAGTCAAGATATGAAAACAACCCAGATGCTCCAAAACAAATGAATAGATAAAAAAAGTTATGGTATATTTTACACAATGGAATGTGACCACTAATTACTCAGCAATCAAAAAGACAAACTTGTGTCATTGGTGGCAATATGGATGGAGCTAGAAAGGATTATGCTCAGTGAAATAAGTCAGAAGGAAAAGGATCAATACAAGATGGTTTTACTTAGATGTGGAACGTAGAGAAACTGAACAAAGGGTCAAGAAAAAGAAAAAACTAGCGAGCTGACCATAGATCTGAGTGATACAGCAAAGGAGGGGGAAGGTGGGGGGAGAAGAACACAGGAAATAGGTAAAGGGTCACATATGATACGGTGGCAGGAGAACTATGTGGACTACACCAGGAACCAATTGCTGTACAAAATTGAACAATGATGTAAGGAAACAAAACAAAACAAAATAAAAGATTAACAAAAAAAAATTGGAGGGGCACAGATTATGGCCCAGTCAGCTTAGGATCATCAATCTGATATTCCTGAACATTCATCCTTGTATGCAGTCAGGAAACGTTTTGTTACGCCCATTGTAGGCCAAGCACTGCCCTAAGCTCCAGGGGTAACATGATAGACAGGGTGAACTTGACGTTGCCTCACAGACAAGCCTCAATGTGTAGACTGAGATGAACACAGGAAAGGAAACAGAGAATGCAGCACGCTACTGGCACTCCATCTGGCTAGAGGCTGGACCAGGTACTGGTGCCGAGACATGACTGTAGGCTGTGGTGAGAGCTCGGCAGTGGGTCTTCAAGAGCACTATACCCTCTCCCACCCATGCTAGTGAAATTGCTCTGGTAAGTAGAAGTAACCATGTTTTTACACCTAGGTTGATTTGTTCTGAAATGAATCAAACTAGTTTTTTTCTAGTGGAACCACAAAAATATATAACTAGTTATCCTATGAATTACCTCCATGCTTATATATTTTTTCTTAGCTTATAGGAAAATTATTTATGGGCATCTGAGTAAAGCCAGTGTTATTAATAGCTCTAGTGTTACTGCTGTTAATGATGATGATGACAATAAGCGATTGTGTATAAAAGTGCCTAGTTTTGTGCTTGGTGTATAGGGGTCATGAGAAAAACATGAAATGAATCTCAAAATTCTTTGCAAAGTGAGACATGATGTAAGAAGAATTCATAACTACTTGAATTATGGAAAGACTTCCATTATTATTTAAAAGCCAAGAGGTCAAGTGGCAAAGACTACTAGGCTGACTTTGTTACAAATTGAAAGGAATGTGATTTGACCTTAGCATGTTTTTACTTAGGTAGTAAAAATTTGTATTGTAATGAGATTTTGCTACATTTTATGGGTAATGAGAGAAACATAACAAATCAGATAAAACATGTTCAGATGAAAGGTGTTAGGTGTAATCACATAGGCATGTATTCAATATATGCTCGGGGGAAGATGATGGTTTGGACTGCTGTTCAGCAAACATCCCTCCTGTACCCAGAGTAGTCAGAGTGTGCTTCCCACTCCCTTGACCATTTCAAGGAGGCTGTCATTTCAAGGAGGATAAAAGGCACAGTGCAGACCTGAGCCCAATCACAACTTAAAGCCAGATCAACTGATGCCAGCTGGTCCACAGTGAGGTCAACTGACCTCCCACAGACTTGTTTGCCATTAAGTTTTGGGGGTAGTTTTGTTATACAGCATTAGCATGGTAGTGCTATTAGGGTAGTCTCTTATTGGGAACTGGAGGGTGGGTATTTGAAATTAAACTTAAAGGCAGAACTAGAAGTCAGATTATCTGTAAATAAATATCTAATCTAAATTTTAGAGATTTCATATAGTGTATTACCTTTTGAACTGAAAAGCTTCATTCTCTACAGCTGCCTACCATGTGGGGTCAACCCTTGCTAGAGAGTGCAGCTTTCCACACCCGAGCAGCATTGCAGTGCCTGGGCTCCCAAGAGCCTATAAAGAAGGGCCCCATCTCACAGTATAGTTACAAAAAGCTAACATGAAAAGACTGGAAAAATACTAAACTGTGGATTTCATGAGACCTAAACACTTAGGTATGTTTTACTGAAAATGAATATTGTTTTGACATGCATGTTTTTAAAGGGCAGAAGACCTCAAACCTTTGACAGCTTTAGGTTCAAGTTTTGGCTTTCCTGACAGGCTAATTCATTGTTGTGCCAGACAGCAGGATTCATGTTTCGTGGCAGGTGGAAGCCTCAATAATTTAAGCAAAATGTTGGCTCTCTCAACCAAGGAAAAGGCAGCTCACCCAAGAATGTACATTAGAGCATCTGAATAGAGAGAATCATAACCACAAAATTGGAGCGTCCTAGTGAGGGCAGGAGGAAGGACCCTAGTCTGGTTTCCATATTCTACTTCAGCATTCCATATTTGAGCAAAAGGAAGCATGATAGAACTTTCTAGATGCTGTACTCTAAGAGATGCAATCTGAAAGTTATTCTAGTTCCTTTGTTCTAATCAAATAAGACAAGCCTTTCTTTCAATTTTGAATTGGAATAGATTTTTTGCATAATTTATTCAACCAAATTGAATAAATATACTTGCCATTTATTTTGCCTTATAAAATTCCTTTTTATATCATTTCAGAAGCAGGAGAAATAAGAGATATAGATTCAATAAATTTACCATTTTATGGTAAAATTGTTATATCTTGCTTGAAAAGTGAGTCTGCAATGGTTTCTTTTTGTGTGTGAAAAGATAAAATTGTCAATTCATTGTCAAATAACATGTAAATTGCATGTAGTACTTTTCATTCATTTAATAGTATAAATCTTAAAAATGATGAATTAATAAAATAACTACTTATGTCAGATGTTTAAGAAATATAAATAGCATAAGCTGTTACTATCATAATACTCTACATAAAGGAGTGCTATCAAGATTATTTTGTGATTTTATTTTTACTTAACAAAAGAATATTCTTCAGTCTTATTTGTTAGGGACTTTTTCTTCATCCTAAAAGTCAGAATTTGAATCTTTATAAAAATTATTTGTTGATAATTTTTACTTCACAAAAGAGAAAAAAAAATTCCTTGAAATAAACTCAGTTCAGCTATCAAATATTAAAATGTCCATACCATCATGTACCTGAGTATTTTTTTACCATTGTTCTTTCATCACTTATGAAGACCTTGTATATATTGCAAACTTAAGTAATTTTTTTCCTCTTAATAAGTAAAGTAAATATGGAACAAAAACAAGATAAAAAGCTTTATTCTACACAGTTTTGTTTAGTATAATTTCAACTTTCAAATTATAGGAACATAAATGAATGTCCTACTTCTGTGTTAGAAGTACTTGACTACTTTGTGGGATGTTTTGTACCAATTCTTTACTGAATTATCTTGGTGGTGTTGCTAGGTAACACCACTGGCTTCCTGCAGCTGAAAAAAATAAAAAACCTGAGAAGGTTATAGGGAGCAATTCGGTATTATTAGCATTTGACTAATAATGTTGTTTTCTTCTTTTTAACAGCATATCTTAGCATTTCCCCCTCTTTTCTAGGGAATGTCATTGTGTACGGGAATATGATCGATGCTTACACCACAGCGGAGATGCTTTTACACATGGGTGTAAAAGGTTCCTGCATCTACATGGTGCAGACCCCAGTCACCTCCGCCATCACCTGCATCAACAACTACACGGTGGAAAATGCAGTGGAGGGGGCGCTCAAAGCAGCAGGGGTTACCATCTACCATGAAGCTCTCCTGGCTCAGTGGAATGACGGCCTGAACCCAGACCCCATTCACTGTGCATGCTTCACTACACCCACCAAGCCTTTCAGACTTTCCTGTTCGGTAAGTAGGTCCCAGTGAACTTAATTCATGCCCTGGGGAGAGCTGCTATTTTTCTGGGACTTGGAGTCTGAAAGATGGTGGGCAGTGACTTTATAGTCATGATTTGGGTTTTTTTCCTATCTGTTCAGATCTATTGCTGAGTAACAAGCCCCAACATCCAAGTTAGTGATATAAAGAAACAAAAATTATATGTCATCATTATTGCCCCAGTCCTGGAGTTTGACACGGCTCAACTGGGCAGTTCTTACCTGACATTTATAATGTGGTTAATGTCAGACTGAGTGGGCATGGAGTCAAGAAGACAGGTCACTGATAGGGCATGTTGTTGATGCTGGTTCAACTTTAGTTGAGATTTTGGTGAGAACACTTATAAATGGCCCCTTGTTGACTGGGCTTTCTCTCAGTATGGTGGCTTGCTTCCGGAAGTAAATGGAGATGAGAGATGGATACAGAGATGGATAGACAGATACACAGAATGAATCAAGATTTTCTATTACTTCGTTACTTAGTCTTACAAGTCAAGTGACATTACTTCCCCCACACTCTGTTCATTGGAGGCAAATCACTAAGGCCAGCCCATATTCAAGGAGGATTATACCTCTCCTTGGAAGCAGTATCTAAGATTTGAATAGTACTGACACTGACTACTCACCATGACCCAGGAGCTATACCACATGCTTACATTTGCATTCTGAAGTCTCTTGAAGAGGGAAGCATCCCCATTTTATAGATGAGAACACTGAGACTATGTCACCAATATACTGGGATGCCAAACCATAACAGCAGGGCCTTTATGTCTATGCTGCCATTAACTTCTTAAAATTTTGGAAATAGCAATAGTGAGTATTTCCCATGGAATAGATATAGACAGATATACAGAGGGCCTTTTGTGAGGTGTTTGTAACAGCTGATAGTTGTGGTTGAGGAGATTAGCAGTGAGAGAGCAAGAGAAAGGGCCAGCCAATCAGGTGACAAGCTGGACACCCTGAATAAATGGGAGACAGAAGTCAGTGTAGGAATTGGAGCTGTGTAGGTCAAGGGTATAGGTCAGTGGTTGTGATAAAGAATGAGGGCATCATCTAGTGGGCAAACCAGGTGGGAGGAGTAGGAGGTGGTCAGAGTAAGTCAGGGCTTGTCACCCAAATGTCCCTAAGGCTGGTGGTGCTAACCCTCATTCCTTCACAATCTAGATAAGATTTTGCTCAACTCAAAGCAAAATATTTACTCACAAAAAAGATTCCTTTGGATTTCTCATTTTTTCCTGATAATTCACAGAAATTTTGCATTCTGTTGTTTAGTACATACATGTATTCATTTATTACACAAATATTTATTGAACACCTACTAGATCTCAGTTCCGTCCTAGGTGACAACATTATAACAATGGAAACAACAGAGTAAGGTCATTTTATTTTATTTTATTTTTTAAAGATTTATTTATTTATGCATACAAGCACTGGGGTACAGGCCAGAGGTGTGGGGGGCGGGGTGAGAGGATTCACCACAGAGAGCAGAAAGCAGAACAGTCAGATCGACGGAAGTACACTGCTGAGCAGAGCAGCAGGCACAGCAGGAGAGGTCTGTTGCACCATGTGGGTCCCCTCCCTGGCCGGCAGCAGGGATCGAACTCGTGCTGCAGTGGCTGCGGTTTGCTTCATAGTGTGTTGCTTAACCCACTGCGCCACCAGGGAGGCCCATCATTTTATTTTTATATAAAAGTGCATTGTTTATACAGGTATTTCACAAGAATACTTAAGATAGGAAAAATCAAAAAGTTTTCACTTAAATGTTTCCCTCAAAATGATGACCCTGGAAGAATCTGGAAAATCCTAAGAACCTCTAGAGTTAAACACAGTATTTTGTTTAGGAACCAGAGGTATAAGAAGCCAACAGAATATATCTTCTCTAGTGCTTGCTTGTCTTTATTCAGATAAGGATAGAAATCAGGCAAAGACGTCTTGCAAATATCCTCAACTCTCTGATCCAGCACATCTTCCAGCTAAAATTTCATCCTAAAGCAGGGAGACCTAGGCCTATTCCTTATTTCTCCTACACTGTTCTACACCACAGAATGACCTCTGCAGATGATGTTCACAGATCCAGTTGCTTTCTGACTCCCATGTGTGTTTAGCTAACAGGAGGTGCTGGCAGGTTAGAAATGGCAAGAGGGGAAATACAAGGATGTTTATTCTTTCTACTATCTGCTTTGGCATCATCTCTGTCAGGGCATTAGGGAAATTTTAGTGGGAATGAATGTATTATTAACATTGACAGTACTGTGCATTAAATTCTGCTCTCCACAATGATGTGTTGAAAATTCTAGTCCCTAAAACCTGTGAATGTGACCTTATTTGGAAATAGGGTCATTGCAGATATAATCAAATAAAGAATTGGGTTAGGCAAAAGACACAAATACGCTGATTCAAAAGAATACCTACAGGGCCTCCCTGGTGGCGCAGTGGGTTAAGCAACACACTATGAAGCAAACCGCAGCCACTGCAGCACGAGTTCGATCCCTGCTGCCGGCCAGGG
>JAGFMF010011428.1:4921871-4938892 GCA_019455555.1 Galemys pyrenaicus
TCACCCCCCACACCTCTGGCCTGTACCCCAGTGCTTGTATGCATAAATAAATAAATCTTTAAAAAAAAAAAAAAAGAATACCTACACCCCTATGTTTATAGCAGCACTCTTTACAATAGGGAAGACCTGGAAACAACCTAAATGCCCAAAACCAGATGAGTGGATCAGGAAGCTGTGGTACATATACACGATGGAATACTATTCATCAGTCAAAAAAGAAAAACTAGATGTGTTCATAGGAACATGGATGGAGCTAGAAGGGATTATGCTCAGCGAAGTAAGTCAGAAGGCAAAAGAAAAATACCAGAGGGTTTCTCCCCTAGGAGGAAAATAAGGGAACCAAATAAGGATCAAGGAAAGGAATAAGAAAAATAATAATAATAACAATAAAGACACAAAAACCAAAAATGAAAAGACAAGAAAATTGGGGACACTTGGTGGGGAGAGAGGAGGGGGAGGGTTGAGGGCCGACAGGAGCACGTGGGACCGGGGTGATGGTGCACTGGTGATATGGTGATGGGGAATACATGGGGATTACAATTGATGTCAAATTTATATAAATAAATTTTTTAAAAAGTGGGGGGAAAAAAAGAATTGGGTTAGGGTTGGTTCCAAATCCAATGATTCATGCCCTTACATGAAAAAGTAGATTTGATGATATAGAGGAGATACTAAAGGAAGAAGTCTGTTAGATGATGGAGGCAAAGATTATAGCAATGGCAGCAACAAAACAGAATGGCAAGGATGTCCAGCAGCCACCAAAAACAAAGAAGAGACCTGGAAGAGTTTTCCTTAGCTCCTTAGGAGAGAACATAGTCTTGACATCTGATTTCATATAGCTGTCTCTAGATCCATGAGAGAATAAATTTCAGTTGTACACTTTGTTATAATAAACCTGGAAAATAAAAATAGATGGTGTCATAAGTACAAGGCTGCTAAAACTAGAATTTTTATAACTTGACTCATACATTATATTCCATTTTATGTTTCACACATTTCACTAAGTATAGTAATACTGAAATTCATATCATTTCATGAATCAATAGTTCATTCCTTTTAATTGCTGAGTAGTATTCCTTTGTATGGATAAATTGCATTTTGTTTACTCACTACCAAAGCATATTTTTAATATGTATCTTTGTGTGGACATACATTTTCCTTATATCTAAAGGTATATACATAGCTAAACCTAAAGAATGAGTAGGTCATATGATGGTTGACTATTTACCTTTTAATAAGCTACCACATACTGCTTTCCAAAGTAGCTGTATCATTTCACATTTGCAATTTATGGGTTTTATCATTTTAATTTTATTGATGATACCATTAATTTACATAGTTGTTAGTATTTTGTAAGGGTGGGAGCTCCCCTTATCGCCAAGTGTAGTCACCATAGCGCACCCACCATGAAAGCACCCATAGTCCACCATCATATTCCATTGTGCTGTATGAGAATTTTAGTTGCTCCATATTCTTGTTAGCACTTGGTACTGTCAGGATTTCTAATTTTAGTCATTCAAGTCAGTATAGCATGATGATTGTATTTTTAATTTACAGTTTCCTAATTATTAGGGATGTTGGACATCTTTTCACATGCTTGTCAACCACTGGTATATCTCCCTTTGGGTAGTATCTGAGCTATTATAAAGTAGGTTTTTAAAACTTGTTTTACAACTGATCATTGAAAATGTATAAAATGCAATTTATTTTGTATGTAAATTGTAAATCAAGACTTTCTGACTCACTTATTAATTCTACTAGTTGCTTCCTAGGTATGTAAACATACCACCTGCAAATAGGAACAGTTTTACTTTTTTGCTATATTTAGGCTTTTTATTTTACTTACTTACTTTTTCTACTAGTTATGACCACAAATGCAATGTTAAATGAAAATGGGGAAAGTGAAAATCCTTGCCTTTTTCTATATCTTGAAAGGTTTTCAACATTAGGTGAGCCGTGGGATTTTCATGGCTTTTATCTGACTAAGGAAGTAACTTTTCATTCCTAATTTGTTCAAAAGATGTGTCATGAATAGCTTTTGAATTTTGTCAAATTAGTCTTCCATATCTATCAAAAATATTAAATTCTTTTCTCCTTATTTCTGTTAATAGGATGAATTTCAAAATGTTCAACCAACCTTAAATTTCTGGAATAAACACTAGTTAGTCATGATGTACTATCCACCTACATATTTTTTAATTTGATTTGCTAATACATTTGAAAAAATTTGAAACTATGTTGTAACTATAATCATTATGGATGTTGACCTAATTTTCTGATATGTTAATGTCTTTGTAAGTAAAAGTTTATGTAAGACTGCTATTATTTTTTCCTTGAATGTAAGAATGGTCAGGAAACCATCTGGATCTAGAATTCATGGTATGGGAAATTTTTTGATAGTAAATTCAATTTTTTTACTAAAGATAAGGCTATTCATATTTTCTGCTTCTTATGTCAATTTTGGTAAACTATTTTTCAATAAATGTGTTCATTTTTTGTCATTAAGTTTATAAATGCTTACCTACTTAATGTCTATTGTCTGTAGTAGTAATAACTCCTCTTTCATTTCTGATACTGATGAATTATATTCTCTCTCATTTTCTGTCTTGCTAGATGATTGTCAATTTTATTGATTTTTTTTTCAAAAAAACCACCTTTGAGTTTGCTATTTTTCTGTTATTTGTCATTTTTCTCTTTCATTGATTTCTGCTCTTAATAATTTTCTTCTTTCTGCTCACCTTGAATTTACTTTGTCCTTTTTTAATTCCTTAAGGAAGAACTTAGGGCATTGATTTATATAAGGATTTAAAGTTCTACATTTTCTTAATCATTTAGCTGTGTACCATAAATTTTAATATATTGAATTTCAATATCACTTAGTTCAAAATGTTTTCTACTCTCCCTCGTGATTTTTTCTTTGACCCTTGGATTATCTAGATATGTGTTATTCCTAGTTATCAAATTTTTATTGATTTCTAACATAATACTTTTGTGGTCAGACACATATCCTTTAAGATTTTAATCTTTAAGAGTTATTGAGACTTGCTTTATGTCTAACCATATAAATGTGGTTTATATGTGAATATATTAATGTATATAGTTTACACTTGATGGTGTAGTATTCTACACTACACTAAAAACAATTAGGTCAGGATTGATAATGCTGATTCTTTTTGTCTAGTTCTAGTCATTGCCAAGAGAGAGAGATTACATTCTCTTTCTATTGTGGAATTTTCTATTTATTCCTGTAATTCTGTTAATTTTGGTTTATTACTTTTGAGACTATTATTAAGTATGTGAACATTTAAAATTGTTAAATATGCTTCATGAATTGTCTTATATCGTTATGAAATGTTTCTATCTGATAATGTCCCTTATATTAAAGTCCACTTTATATGATATCCTGTTTGAAAAAAAATTATTATTTATCATTGGTTTATAATACTATATAAATTTCAAGAGTACAACTTTACACTTTAATATGTCTATGTACCAAAGTTCTAGTTCCAGTCACACTATCAAATTGACCTCCTCTGCCTATTCCTCTCACTCCCTTTCACCTTTCCCTTTAGTAATCAGCATACTTTTCCCAAAGTCCTCGTTATTTTTGTTGTGTTTTGTTATTTTATTTGCTTTGCTTATTTATATTTCACATATAATTGAAACCATACAGTAAATAAATGTCTTTCACTTTCAGACTTACTTCACTTAACATAGTTACCTCAAGATCCATTCATGTTGTTGCAAAAGGCAAGATTTCATCTTTATTTAAATAGCTGAGTAATATACCAATGTGTATATATCACAACTTCCATATCTGATAACCTTTTAATGTTTACTGTTTGCATTATATATTTTTCCATCCATTTTCTTTCTGCTCGTATTTTTTATGCTTATAGTATTTACTATGCTCATAGTATTTACTAAGACTTTGTCTTAGTATTTAAAAATGTATTTCTTATAGGTAGCATAAAGTAGCTTGTATTAAAAAATATATAACAAATTGCCTCAAACTCAGTCATCTAAAACAATATCCATTTGTAAGTCTGAAGCCCAGCCATGGGGTGGCTAGCTTCTCTGGGCAGGGACTACCAGGCTAAAGTCAAGGCAATATGGTAATTCTTGTTTTAAATAGTCATATATATTTTAAAGAATTTAAGAAAAATAGTTGTTTATATTTACTCTAATATTTCCTAAATTTGTTTGTGTTACTAAACAAAAGTAGTTTTAATTAGGTAAAAAAAAAAGAATAGGTAAAAGAACTTTATGGAGATGCAGAAGGGAACTTCGGAGTATTTTCAGGGACTCTAGAGTTGGTGGTACCACTTTTTGTGAATATTTTCAACTGAAATCAAATGACTGTTTATATGAGTAGGAAATTTATGTAGGTGGGAAAGGAGTGGAGGAGTGAAAAAGAAGGATTTGGGTGACAGAAATAGTCAGAAAGCAACTCAGAGGAATTTATTTTCCTATAGTCATTGAGTACACTCTAAAACAGAAAAAAAATTAAGAGATTTGAAAGAAACTGTCTTCAATAGAAATAACTGGGATAGGATCAGATAACTGAATGAACAGAGGCAGGGAGAAAAGCGAAGACCTTGTTGGCTGCCTAAGGGAGAACAAAGGACATCACATAGGTGATGAATCTGAGTCCAATGCTGTCCAACTGAGCTTTCTGCAGTGATGATAATGGCTAATACCTGTGCTGTCCAATATGGCAGCCCTAGCCCCTGTAGCTTTTGAGCATTTGAAATAAGCTACAAAAATGAGCATCTGAATTTTTATTTTATTTTAATTAATTTAGGCTTAAATTAGCCAGATGCTTGGCTAGTGGCTACCATAGTCTTATTCTGGGATAATTTACCATTAATACATATTCATTGTGGAGGGGATGTGGGAGAGGTATCCTTCTGACTCTGAACAGCTGATTTCTAGACAAAATGGGGCAAGTGAAGTGAATAAAGCAGGCATATGATGGAAGCAGGGAGGTGGCCATAAGTATGATGATGATCCGGACCATTGTCCATTTATTTTAGCTTGCTTTTTATAAGATGGAAAATTATATTTAGGTTAAAATAAAAATGATTCAACTTAGCTAGTTCAACTGAAGACTTAAAAACAACTAACTTGGACTCCTTTAATGACTTTCACATTAATATGGAAGATGCTCAGAGGAACATGCAAAAGCATTGAAATTTGGACTAGAGGGGCAGACAGATCACTTCCAAGTCTTATGCAAAGGGGGTGCAGTCTCTCTACAGCATAATGCTTGGTAAATTGTAGATGCCCCATAAATACTTCCTGAATGACTGTCTGCCACACCAGGTCAGGGAGCAACAAAGTAGGTGCCCCAATGGTGAGACATTTCTAAGGCTTCCTCTAAGGACTGGCTTTCTGGGATTAAGAGGCTAGTAATGGGGTAATCTGAAAACTCAAAAGTGGATGAAGTGATACCAAGAAAGAACCAAGAGAAACCTAAATGTCAGAAACAGGAGGAAGAAGATGGAAGGAAGTGGAGATAGAGCCATGCAAAATGCCAGAGAATGAGGGCAAAGTGGGTGACTGTAAACCTCTATATTTACTCTTACCTGTAGATATTCCCTCGTTGACATATTTCTCTCTACTAGTTGTTCATATTAAGAGTCTCTCTCTCTCTCTCTCTCTCTCTCTCTCTCTCTCTCTCTCTCTTTTACACACACCATTAAAACCCACTTTTAGTACATTTTTGGTGTGCCTCAAATAATAAAATGCCCTAGAAATCATTCACACTCTTTTGAAGGTAAAATGGGAAAAGATAGCTCAGTAATGATGTGATTGTTCACTTCCTAGATATTCTTCAGCTTCTGTGAGAAGAATGTGGATTATGAAACTTTTAAAGCACTCAATGATGCATGTCTTGTCTATGATGGCCGCCTGGTGATTGATACTAATTTCCACACCAACGACATCGCCATCAGAGCTGCGGGCACCCTCACGAAATACTCCAATCGGTATTACTCGAATGACTGGACTCACAGCAACTTCAATTCCAAAGAGATTGGCTTCCAGCTAGCAGCAGCTATGCTTAACCTCTTTGATCCAACCCTTGAGCCTGTAATGGAACCACCTTCTGATCTCGATCGACTAATCCCCATGTACAAGGGAGCCAAGATTCAAGGTGTGTAGTGGGCTACCTTCTTCCCTCTGCTGAAGCCGCCCGTTGGGTCTGGGTCAACACTAGATCAGTCTTCTCTGCTTCTTAGTGAGGAGACTTTTCTGAACCTCAGTAAGTTTGCACAGAGACAAAGAAGAACTCTCATTTTTTGAAGCATTTATTATGAACCTGGCATTATTATTATTATGGTCCTTTGAAATATGGGCATTTATTATCGACCACATAGTAAATGTGGTTCCCATTTTATGAAAAAGGAAACAGACTAGGGGAAGTTCAGTAACTTGCTCAGAGATCACTTACAACTCGTGAGTGGCATGATGACCTCACATCTTACCCAAACTTTCGTTCTCACCGTAAGTTCAACAATACGGAGATCCTCACAAGCATCTCAGGCCTTAAGTTGCTATCCTGTTATTTGGATGGAGGAGACAGACCATTTGCTGTAGCAGAATGGCCCACTTTAATCCCTCAAGCCTTATTGACACCTAGGGAGATGATTGTACGAGTAACAGGATTTGGGAGGGGTGGTGAAAAATATCTTTGAAAATACTGTCTTTGAGTGTTGTGTACCTTCTACAAGAAAAATGCACATATTTATAATATTTATTAAATATTTATTAAATATTATAAATATTTATATAATTATAATATATAAATATATAAATATATAAAATATATAAATATATAAAATATAAATATAAATGTATATTTATATTTATATAATTATATAAATATTTATAATATTAATAAATATTTATAAATTTATATAATATTTATATTAATATAATATTTATAAATTAATATAATATTTATAAATTATAAAATTGGATTTTCACTTCCAGAGGCTGATGGACCAATGACCCCCCCTACAGTATTCATGTCCATATACAGAATGTCAGACTAAAGAACAAAAGCCTTACATTTCAGCTCTTGATTTTGTTTTTTCTTTTCAGTTTAACTAAATTGTCTTTAGAGATCCTGCTCTGTTTCTCATGCCAGTGAGACCTTGAGAGAGGTGGTGGCCTTAGGGGAGGAAGAGAAGGGATGGGTGTCAGAGGCCAGTGCTCAATCAGACTAAGATTTCTGGGGCAAGCTAGAAATAGTAAGAATTTGACACTATCAGTTTTCTAAAATAGTGATCAAGAACTTCATTGATTTTTCCTTATCATATTTAGTTTTTCAACATTTTTGTTTGTTACATACGGGAGGAATGATGAGGAATGAGAACCCTAGCATAACACTGAAGGCCTCTAAAGACTTTGATCTGGTTTTGACAGGCCTAGGTTAGAATACCAGGAGTGGGAAATCACAGGATATATAGCATCAGCTTTGCACAGCTGGTGCACTGGTGGGCTATATTATAGGGTATAAAGGCATACTCATCTTGATTTTATTAAATGAGGCTCAAACATCCCAGGGAGTGCCTTACTATTTATTAGCAGTACTTTATGGGAAAGTTTGAGTAGCATAAACCATCATAGCCATCTCTATTTTATTGTGACACAAATATATAAATGCTATTTATGCATAATAAATGTATATTAACAACTACATTAAATGGTATAATACTTGCCATTTCTTCTAGGGGGCATTCTTCCGGGGTCTTACCATTATCTACACATTGCCAAGCCTACCATTGTAACTCCTCTGGAGGTACATAGGGCCCAGTCTGATTTTGTAAGTATTATTCTTGAATTTCATTTCACTTGTAATACTTTGTTGACAGAGGGGTTATGCTCTTTTTTTTTTTTTTTTTTGGCCTTCCGTGTAATGCATTGGCTCATGCATGTGGTAGCAAGCCCCCAAACTGATTTCCAATGATTCTTTTTTCTTGGTATTCATGACCTCATGTGGTCCCCTTCCAAATGAAGGGGACTGACCCTTATAGGATAAGGATATAATGGATATAATGGAAATGACAGCGTGTGACTTACAATTCTAGGTCATGAAACTGTCTCACCCCCTCCGTGGATCATTTGCTGCCAGGTTGTAGGGTCACCAAGTTCTTTGGAAAGGTCCCTGTGATAAAGATTTGAGGATTAACTGCAACAGCCATTGGAAACTGGCCAGTTATTTGCGGGAGCTGACTTGGTAGGAAATCCTCCAGCTCCAGGCAAGCCTTCAGATGACGCAGCCCCAGACCACATCTTGCTAATAAATTTATGGGACACCATGAACAAGAACCTCCCATTTAAGCCACTCCTAGTTTCTGGCACCCAAAGACTGAGATAATGAAAATTTATTGTTGTTTTAGCCACTGTTTTTAAATATATATATTTTTATTTTTTAGAGCAGCTTTAGGTTTATAGTAAAATATAGAGGAAAGTATAGCAATTTCCTACATATCCCCTGCCCTCATTCATGCAATCTTCTCATTCAACATCTCATATCAACATCTCATATCAACTTCTCATATCAACATCTCTCACCAGAATGATACATTTCTACAATTGATGAACTTACACTGAGACCTCATAATTACCCACAGTTTACATTAGAGTTTACTCTTGGTGTTATTTTATGAATTTGGGCAGATGTGTAATCACGTGAATCTACCATTATATAGAATATTTTCACTGCCCTAAAAGTCCTCTGTACTCTACTTTCCCCAACCCCCAACCTCTGAAAATTACTGTTTGTTTGTTTTATTCTCTCCATAGTTTTGCCTCTTCCAGAATGTCATGCAGTTGGAATCATATAGTATGTAACCTTTTCAGATTGACTTTGTTCACTTAATAACATGTATTTGTTTCTTCGATGCCCTTTCATGGCATGAGAACTCATTTCTTTTTCTGCACTGAATACCATTTCACTCTACAGTGTGTCACACTGCATTTATCCATTCACCTAATGTAGGGCATTAATACACAAAGCTCTGAAGTAATCTGTGATGCATCAATGAACAACTAAACCAACCACCTTTGTAGCACTATAGCAAGTAAATTGCTTAGAGTCTTACATGCCTGTTTGGGAGCCTATTGTCATCCTGTCCTCTCTGAATTACACCAAAGGGGCTATCCAGGAGAAGCAGAAGCTGTGGGGTGGGATGTCCTCTGGGCTAAAAGGAACCAGAAAGGATATACATGGTCGGTCAATTGGATAGGTCCTTAAATAAGATTCTCAGATGATGGTCCCACTGGTGTTCGCTGTTAACTAGGGTGGAGATGGGTTTTTCTCTGCAATGTGTCATGTTTTCTTTTTTGTCAGTGAGGCAGACACTGTAAGTTACTTCACTTCTGTTCACATTTTCTTATCTGGACTATTTTGGGGAGTTAAGGATATGACTAACTAAAGGAAACATTTCCCAGAGAATTGGATTGGCCACATGGCAGGTTCTGGGCAATAGGAAAGTCATTGACCAACAATAGAAACTATTGGAGAATTCCTTAAAGTGGACAGACTCATAATGGCATAGGTTATTGGCCTCTTGCTCTTCAGGAAATCAGAATCATGGCTCTTCCATTTAGTTTCTGTGGGCTCTAAACAAGTTTTTCAAATTCTCTGCATTTCTGGGATTATTAGGATCGTGTGTAAAGTGACACTGCTTTGAAGGAACAGAAGTGTCGTGGAGTCATTGACACCACCAGTCAGCGGTGAATGTTGTTGTTTATCAAAGTACCAGATAAATAATGTAACCTGGTTTTTTTTCAGGTAAAGAACAACTGCTGTGTTCTTAAAATTCATTTCCCTTGGGCCTGCTCCAGATTCTTTTAGGTGTTTCCTCTACACATGTCTGATGCAAAATTTTCTTACAAGTGAAAAAAAAATGATCATAGCAAATGGTGCTCTAGTTTCTTCTGCTGTGTAACAAGTTGGTAGCATGAAGCAGCCATTTGATTCAGTTCACAGATTCTGTGGATCAGGAGTTCAAGCAGAGGCACAGTGGAAACTGCGCTTCTGTTCTACAATGTCTGGGGCCTCATTGGGAAGAGAAGAAGGTTAGGAGTGACTCAATAGTTCAGATCATCTGAAGGTTTATTTACTCGTAATTGAAAATTGAGACTCATGTAGGCTTGGGTGACTCAAAGCAAGAGCCTCCCAGGCCATCACGCCTGGGCCAGCAGAGTTGCCTGGGCTTCCTCACAGCATGGCGTCTTGGAGTGATCAGACTTCTTACGTGACAACTGAGGGTTCCAAGTGCAGTGTCCTCACCAGCAACTTGGGTGAGGGGGGAATTGGGATTGACTTTTTGATCAGTCTGAAAAGTCACACTGCACCACTGACCTCACACCATCTGTTGGAGCAGCCACTGCCCACTGGTATTCAAGGAGGGGACATAGAAGTCATCATGGGAATATTGTTGTGGTCATCTTTCGAAAAAATAATATGCTTCAGAGGAGGTGGGACAATAGACAAACAAGATGAAACCCAATGTGTTCAGTGGCTGAACACACCAGTCCTTGTAGATAAAGAACAGGATATGTACAAGAGCTAGAAAATATAAGACTTAGTTTCAGACAGAAGCAGAATCTTCAAGGACATTGTGTGATTTCCTACATGCGGTGTCATTTATTTATGAACCACTGGCTCTCTTTCTGAATAAAGTCAGAGGAGGAGCCAAAAGGGGGTTTTAGATAATGAGTTTTAATAAGAATGCAACTTAAATAGATTCTTTGGCTGGTGCTATGACAGTATTTGAACAGGACCCCTGACTTTAATTAACCATTTGCCAGGTGGGCCTCCTTTTTAATTAGTACAGAAGATTTAAACAGATTTCTTCCATTTTATTCTCCAAGAAAAAAAAATTGTAGGATGGTTCCATGGCAATCTTTTGGAGTTGGAATTAATTTGATTAAGTAAAATTGTTGCCAAAATGGTCAGGCAGTCACCTAAATATAACCAATTGATTGAGAATAGAGGCCATTGAACAATTCATTAGAAAAACTAAATTAATATTTTTGCCTAGTATGGATGAATTTTATCAAACTTTTATAGCCCTCATTAATTGGAATATTTAAATAAAAAGATACTTTAGTAATTCATGAGCTCCCTGAGAGGTAACCCAACAAAAGAAAGAAAGGGGACCCCAAGTCATCTACATAATAAACTAATTTACAGATTCCCGTCCACATGCTTTGTTGGCTTATACACCATGGAATAAAGAAATTTGTCACAACAAATTCTGCTTTGGATGCCATTAAATTTAAAATTGTGTGTTCATCATGAGAGCCGGGAACTTGATTTCTTACACACGAAGTCTGATTAATCTTGTCTTCTATTTGGCCTGAATTCCAGAGCTTTTCCCAAATTTTGTCAAAATCATAAAGGATACCATATTCAGAAAAAAAAAGGAAAAAAGAAAAATCCACAGTAGAATCAGTCACGCCAGTCAAAATCTAAAATTCAAATTACAAATTTCCTAATAATTTACTTATATGCTCAAAGAAAGGAACTAGACACACCCCACAGAATTGGGACATGTGTGAAATAATTATCATTACCCCAGAATCCTTGATGGAGTGGCAGTGCTGGAAACTACCTAAGTCATCATTTAGTAAAGTGGTTTTTTGTGAGAATAGGCAGAAAGAGTTCTGAATTTCACTGGATTTTCCTGATTTGTTAACAACTGTAACAGGAATGACTTAAGAAATTTGGATAGGTCTGCCCAGTCCTAAAGGGTAATTTATGTTTGAGAATCCCTAATGTGGGTAAGTTACCTTTAATACCAATGCAAAATATTTGTATCCCAAACTCTCAGAATGCTCCTCCCATCCCAGTTATGCTCATGTAGTGCCAAATCTCATCAAAGATAAGGTTAACTATCTTAGTATAACTTAGTCATTTCCTTCCCAACATTGTGGCTGGTTTCTGCACTCTCCAAGTCCTCATGTCTATCATGTGCTAAAATATAGGGAACTCAAGGACTCTAATTCAGTCTTTAAGTTAAACAATAATAAGACCCCCAAACAAACAGATCCATTGACTACAATGCCGACAATACCACTACACACTGACACAGGGGGACACATAACATTCAGACTCTCAGCCATCAGCCAATCAGGACTGCCAGAATTTGTCAAGACACAATCAACAAAGTCACTGTGATCTGAATGTTGAAGGGGCAAATCAGCCCCTTGAAACATGGAGTCCTTGTGAACAAAGTTAGCATATATAGTGAGTCAAGCTTATCTTGATTGTGTATCTTAAAGTATGTATCTTTGATTCCTGGGTTCCCTTCCTTAGTCACTCAGACATTTTTAAAAGGAGCAACTGAGGTCAAGACCTTGTGAGGTTGCTAACTCTGCTCTTCAGTGAGCTCTGGGGAAGCCTGATGGCTAAAACTATGCCAGAGCTGGTGTCACTGCCTCTTCTCCCAGACCCCTTGTCGCTCTGGCACCTTGGCTAAGGTAGTGGCCCCTTTTCGGGTACTCACTCAACTTTCCGACTTTGTCATGACTGTGCAGGGGCCTCCCAGCCCTGGGATTAGAAAGCTAAGTGTAAAGCTGCCGGTGCTAAACTCAAATGGTCTTTAAAAAAAAGTCTTGTATTTAATCTTAGAATTGCATATCATGCCTTCACTCTCATATTCTTCATTCTCATAGATCTATGTGTATTTGATTCAGAAATAGTGGTTATGATGACGGGTCACCAACTAAAGTCAGAATCAGGGAATCTTCTGTGATGCCACCTTTCCACCCTGGGTGGTGTTCATTGTTCAAATCTGTGAATCAAAACTTGAAAAACAAATCTCAATGGAAAGAAAAATCCATGGGGCAATCTAGAACTAGAGAACTACTGGTCACAAGAGCACACTTCCCACAGCTCAGTGTGTTTTAAAATATATATATTTTTGTCATTTTAAAAGTGATAGTCATCTTTTAAAAATAGAAACTACAAGTAGTCAAAAAACAGAAAGAGAAACTACAAATGACCCAGTCTCTCAACCACAAAAAATGACCGTTAATATTTTGTTAAAATATTGATACAAATAAAAGAATAGTACCCTGTTTTTTTATAAAAATAGAATGACATTGGACAAATTATAAAATAATTTAAATTGTGTGTTATTCTTCTACAGTACAAAAGTCACTGTGACTATATTTTCTGTTATAAAATACAGTGTACCAATAATTTCCACTGGGTGCATGGTATGGCCCTGTGTGCCACACCACAGCTGTTAGAGGTGTTCACCTTACCGAGAGTTCTTTTCTCAACACTTTATCCAAAGGTAAATTTCCTGTCTCCATCTATCTTGTTGGATGATGGACACTTCCCTTTAGGTACCATCCCTCAACCCCTTTTCTATGTATTTATGCTCTCATTCATCCCCAGATACCCAATTCCTCACCCATACTTGGGGTTAGTCCAGAATATAGGAGACATCCCTCATAGTTCACGGTTGGCTGAATCCTCTTCAGGGCTTTGCTGCATGGTACCAAAAACCAACCAGTTGCTACAATTTTAACATCTTGTTAAACTGTGTGTCCTTGTTAAGACAAAATATCCAGGGGATGTCCAGGATTAAGTAAATGTTTGGGATCACTGCAGTCCAACTCGCCTTGGCTTTCTAAATACAACACTTAAGTTCAGGGCAAAAGCTTAAATCCAGCTTCATGCACTGAGTTCAGAGTCTGGGCAAAGGGCAGGTTCAACTGCCACCAACAAAACCCATGTTTGTCCTCTGAAGGTTCCCAGTTAACTTCCTGAGTCTGTGGGGAGTGTTGTCTGGTTGGTAGCCAATAGACATTAGGAACTGAAATGAGAAAAAAAAAAATGAAGTGGCATGAAATAGAGCAGCATCTTTCCTTGTCATCTGGGTTTATGGCAGTTTTACCAGTTTCTGGGGAGTATATCCCTAGATGTAGTATAAAATCACATATCTACACCTTTCACAATTTACAAACTAAAAAGTCACCTTAGGAATATTGTATGTGGGGCCTCCTTGGTGGCACAGAGGTTAAAGATATGGTGCTATCAAGTTATAACCAGTCACTGCAACATGAGTTCAAACTCCAGCCAGGGAGCTGACCCTCATGGTGCAGAGACCTCTCCTGTCTTGCCCACTGCTCTCCTCAGGAGTGTATTTCAGTAGATCTGCCTGTTCTGCTCCCCACTCTGTTTTATCCCCTGCACCTCTGGCCCATACTCCAGTTACTATATGCATAAATACATAAATCTTTTTTTAAAAAAATATTGTATGTGTATTTCCCATAAATGTGGTCTTGCTCCTGGGAACAGACCTTAAAAAAAAAAAAACAGCTGAACCTCCCTAAACTCAGCTACCAGAAATTTATCTTTTCCTTGTTTCCTCTGTTTAAGTACACTTGAAAATGACTGATATTCTTTCTCATCACTTTTGACTAGGAGGTTTTTCTCAAAATGGTGATGTGAGAAACTAAGAAAATCAAGTCTTAAAACAACTCACAGAAGAGAATAAACCCAGTTCTGTGAATTAGCTGTGTGAGGTTTCAAGTAATGGAGAATTGGTTGTAACCTAGCAACTAATTTAGAAACACGGAACAATGCAATCACAGTTTAAAATATCCTGAGGAACATTTAGTCATTAAGTCCAAGTATGTGATTTCTGACACACCGTTATCTTCTTTTGAGTTCAGTCAATATCCATTACTGTTATTTGCAACTAGTGATAAGATATAACCTCTCTGTCATATTTGAAAAATAAATTGCTGTGACAAAGTTCCCAGAGTCCAGATGTGTTTCTAATGTTGCTTTTCTGATCTACCCTCTTACCCAGGGTTTAGAAATAATCACAGGTAGTGCAAAAAATGGGACCTACTTCCGAATACATATTAACAAGTATAAAATGGTGGAAACCATCACGTGCCTTTCCAAAAAGTCTTTCCCTGTCTCCAACTACATCCGCTTGTTTGGCCAACACGAACAAGTCCTCAACAACTTGTGTGATCGCTTTGACAACAACATGATCAAAGACCTCTACAGGTAAGCTGGATGCTGCATTTTACTCAGGGGAAATGCAACCTATGAAATCCTGTAAATGTGTGTTTTTTGTGATGCACTAGGAAGCAAAATGGAAATCCACAAGAGAAGCTAGGGTGGAGGAGATTTCTTTGTAATATAATAAAGACTATCTGATCAGTACCATTGGCAGGACAGCACGTATCATGGTGGGGATGTGCAGGAAATCTGGAGGTGCCTACATGTGGCCCCCTTGGCTACAACCAAGCCTGGGGCCCACATATATCTATGCATGGCCTCCCCACCATGAAGGAACCAGATAAGATGATATTTCAAGTTCCTTTCAGCACTGGGCCATGAAGAGCAGTGATCAGAAATCTCAGAAGTTCTTTTGGGAGCAGAATGTGGAAGCACCTGGTTCTGGAAGGAACTCTACAACCACAGCATAAGCTGTGTATGACCCCAGCCTTCTGCTCAAGGGAAGTTACTTTGGACACTGTTAAAGAGATTCCACAGTGCTAGGTTGACTAGATGAAGTGATTCAGTAACCTTTTGAAATTCTAAGACACCCTTCCATTCTTGACCTCTAGGAAGGTTAGAATGTTACAGTAGAGAGCTACCTTTGGGTATAGTCTGCTGCTTAGAAAGCTTTGGAGAATTTCCCTCTATCCACAAAACAAGATGGTGACAGAGTCAGTACCAGATATTGGGAGGTCAGAAGTCATAGAATTTCATTGTCCTCAGTACCCATGGGGTAACTGCCAGCATCAGTATGAAGCTCTTCTCTCTTAAAAAAAATGTTTATAAATTGGGCTTCCCTGGTAGCACAAGGGGTTAAGCACTGCACTATGAAGCATCCGCAGCTACTGCAGTACGAGTTCAACCCCCAGCCAGGGAGGTGAACCACATGGCGCAGCAGATCTTTCCTGCCTCACCTGCTGCTCTCCTCAGCAGTGTATTTCAATCTGCCTGTTCAGCTCCCACTCTGTCTCTGGTTAATCCTCTCACCCCCCACACCTCTGGCCTGTCCCCAGTTCTTGTATGCATAAATAAATCTTTAAAAAATGTTTATAAATTGTAGGCTATAACATAGAAGCAAAAAGTATATATACATGTGCCTGCCACCTTCATTAAGAAATAATTCCTGATCAAAGGAAAGAAAAGTAGACAGAACTTAAAACTTCAAAAATCACTATAGAGTTTCCCTCCTTTCTGAAAAGGGCTATTGTTTGTACCCTGACCTCTGAGGAGCCATCTAGGAGACAAGGAGCAAGTTCATACTGACCCTGCCTTCAGAATCAGAGCCAAAAAAGAGGGGTTTCTATGTGTTCCTGGGAATACCAGATTCAAATATCCATATAAATTCTGACGTCATGGATTTTGTGACCTTGAGCAAGCTTCTGGGTATTGAGTGTCTACCACATTCCAGGAACTCTGTGTTCATTATTTCATTTCATTCCCACAGTAACCCTGTGAGGCAGATAGTTCTAGTCTAGTTCTGCACGAAAGCAAGAGGCCGTGTGGTAGGCAGATGGCTTCCTTTGGAATCCTGGCTTCATTTCTTGATAACTGTGACATTGGGCAAGTTAAGTTCTTTGGGTTTCAATCTCCTCATATATAAACATTGAATAATCTACCTACTTTTAAGATTTGGTGTGAGATTAAGTGAAACGTCCCACCATACATGTATGGTTTTTTATTTATATCGATTGAGTTTTATATTCAATCATAAACCTGAATTATAATTTAACCTATTATTGATATTTAAGCTGTTTACTGTTTTTCCCCCTTTTATGACCAATATCACTGTGAACATCCTTGTGTATCATTTCTTATGTTCTTAAGTCCCTAGAAGTACAATTGCTGGGCCAAAGAATATGCATATTTTTTTAAAAGATTTATTTATTTATTTATGCATACAAGCACTGGGGTACAGGCCAGAGGTGTGGGGGGGTGAGAGGATTCACCACAGAGAGCGGGGAGCAGAACA
>JAGFMF010011428.1:4947811-4961473 GCA_019455555.1 Galemys pyrenaicus
AGAAGGCAAAAGAAAAATACCAGATGGTTCCTCCCCTAGGAGGAATATAAGGGAACCAAATGAGGATCAAGGAAAGGAATAAGAACAATAATAATAACAGCAATAAAGACACAAAATCCAAAAATGAGGAGACAAGGACAAATTGGGGACACTTGGTGGGGAGGGAAGAAGGGGAGGGTCGAGGGCAGATAAGAGCACAGGGGACTGAGGTGATGGTGCACTGGTGAGATGGTGATGGGGAATACATGGGGATTACAATTGATGTCAAATATATATAAATTTAAAAAGTTTAAAAAATGGTTTTTAAAAATTATTTCATAGATTTTCGAGAGTCCTTGACAAACACCTTAAACCTGCACTAATGTGATAGCCACTTGCCAGATGTGACTATTATATTTTAGTGAAGTTTAAGTAAAATGAAAAGTTCAGCTCCTCATTAACACTAGTCACATGTCACATGCTCATAGCCCCACATGGCTAGTGCTACCACATTGAACAGTATGAGATAGAGCATTCCCGTCATGGCAGAAAGTTCTCTGGACATCCCTGCTGTAGGCTAGTAACAGTCCGGAAATTTGTAGTAAGTGGCATTGGGCACTGTATCTATGGACAATCACTTTCTAAAACACTAGTCGTTTGTTTCTGAGTTCCTGATGTGCAGATGTGGCAGCTGATAGATGGGCCTTTGTGAGGGTCCTCTGGGTAGAAGAAAAAAGTAATTTCTCTATATGCTTGTTTTCAGGGGATCAACCAGCAGGAAAACACTCCATAGATCAGGTGCCAAAGGTGGACTGATGGGGCGGGACGGGAATGTGAGACAAGTGGCAGGGCAGGCGAGCTCTCTGGGCATTGGTCACACTGTAGGCAAGGCAAAGGGTTTGGGGCTTCAAAGGCTGAAATAAAGATTCCATTTAGGCCTCCCTGATGACCTGGGGTTAATTCTCAGTGCTATCACTGCTATGGCTGAGTTCTCGCCCAGCCAGGGAGCTGACCCACAGGTGAAACAGGTGAGGTCTGCTGCTCCCCTGAGCAGTGTATTTCAGTGAGTTCACCTGTTCTGCTCCCCACTCTGTCTCTGGTGAATCCTCTCATCCCTGTACCTCTGGCCCATACCCCAGTTCTTCTATGCAAAACAAAGAAACAAAAACGACAAAAATTTCGTCTCACCATATCTGTATTTTCCTACCCATTTATGCTTGTGTACAGCTCAACTGTCCAAACCCCAAGCAGCCTGCTACTTCCTCACCAATTATCCATGGCAGTCTAATTGCTAGCATCCAATCCCATTGTCAGATCCCAGGTCTTGATTTGGGATTGAGGAGATCTGACAGTATGTTCAAAACTGACTTTAGTCCCTTTGAGCATTTATGTAATATCACTTTTTGTTTCAAATTTTTGCTGCAGGAGTGAAAACCCTTCATCGATTTTTACCCCCTCTTTATCTGGCAGCATATGGTTGAAGGTTATTATTCATGAGTTTAGAATAATAGCTGAAGAGTCAATGGTTAGCTACAGGGCTACTGAATTGCTTTAATAAAAATACATCTTCACCAAGCTCCAAGGAACAACTGAGCTGTTCTATTGTTACTGGAATTGTTAAAATAAATACATTTCAGAAATCGTGTTTTCAGCCTATTGAACCATGAGAAGAAACTGGCCTGCTTCCCTAAACTTTTTATGGCAAACTAATTGCAGAGATGCTTTGAAGTCAACTGGGCAGCATGGAAATATCAAACATGCAGCATTCTCATTTCTTTCCTCTTAGGCCTGGATTTTTTTATGTTTCTTTTTAAGGATTATTAAGTTCATATTTGTTTGCTTTTTAGTATTTTCCATTACAAAAGCCATACATGTTGTTATAGAACAGTTAGGAAAAAAATTAATTTTTTTGAGTGAAGTATTATTGCTTTATGACATTATATAAGTTTCAGGTGTGTGTCATTATAAGTCAGTGTCTTTATATATTGTGTTAAGTTCACCACTAAAAGTCCTATTCTATCCTTCATCATAAAATTGACTACTTCTACCTTGTTTACCCACCCACTTCCCCCTTCCTTTTGCTAACACTAGTTTAGTTTTATAGTCTAAAAGAAAAATATATTTAACTAAATAGAATACAAAACCCATACTTAATCTCACCAACCAGAATATATTTTACATGACTAAGCTACATGAGATGAGTTGACAGGTAGCTGCATTTAGAATTAAGACCTATAACAAACTCTTGGAGAGTACAACTTAAATCTCTTGGAAGCTATTGACACTTCAACTGCAGCCCAGCATACTCACTCCATAGATAAGAAAAACAAAGTGGCAGGGTTTGCCAGAGATTGCAACCATGATGATGGCACCAGTAGCGCCAGATCAGAGTCTGTTCTCTTGGGCTAAGTTACCAGCAAAACAGGTACCTGAAGTCCTACTTCTTGCCACCCATAAGATTTTGCTATAGCCTATAGCATATACTACCATGACCAGGCTTTCCAGCAAAAGCAAGAAAAACAGTGAAAGTAGCTCTCCACCTTATGGTAATTACATTCTTCCTCTAAACCTGCCTTGAGGGTGTCTGTTTGGAAGAAACTGGGTCCCAGGTATTTTTGTTTGTTTTATTTTTTCTCATTTTATTAATTACTTTTTTCTTATATAGTTTTAGTCCCCATAGTTCATCCTTTTGCCACCATATCTCCTGTGAATCATCACCGATTCTCTTGTGTTCTTCCTTCTCCTATTTGACCCCTCCACTTCCCCGTCCCTAGCTGTATGCTCAGATCTGTGGTCAACTTGCAAGTTTTAACTTTGTCTTTGGTTTCTCTATAATTACATATAAGTGAGACCATCTGATATTTATCTTTATCCTTCTGACCTAATTCAGTTAGCATAATGCCCTCCAGCTTCATCCATGTTGAAGTAAATGGCATGAGTTTGTCTTTTTTGATCACTGAGTAATATTCCACTATATAAATAAACCATATCTTTTGCTCCATTCATCTATTGAGGGACATTGAAGTTGCTTCCATATCTTGGCTATTGTAAATAGTGCTGCAATAAATAAACATAGGAGTGCAGGTTTCCTTTCAAATTAATGTTTTTGTGCCCATGGATAGATTCCTAGAAGTGGAATCGTTAGATCATATGGTAGATCCATTTTTTGTGTTTTGAGGAACATCTACACAACTTTCCATTCATTCCCATCAACAATGTGAGAGGTTTCCTTTATCTCCACATCTTCTCTAGCATTTGTTGCTTCTGTTTTGTTTTGTTTTTTAATGTGGGCCATTCTTAGGAGTGAGGTTCTATCTCATTGTGTTTTTTATTTGCATTTCCCTCATAATTTGTGTTGACTATTCTTTCATATGCCTGTTGGTCATTTGTGTTTCTTCTTTGGAGACATGGTTTTTAGTTCTTCTGCCCAGTTTTTGATTGGGTTTTTGCTTTGTTTTTGTCGAGCTGTGTAAAGCTCTTTGTAGATCTTCGATATCAGTTCCTTATCCATCACATGGTATTAAAATATTTTCTCCCATTCAATAGGATGTCTCTTTGTTTTGATTACTGTCTTTTTTTCTGTACAGAAGCTCTTAAGTTTAACATAGTCCCAGCTGTTTATCTTTGCTTCATTTTGTTTCTGTATATGAGTTCTCAAAGAAGTTTCTGAGATTTGTGTCATAGTGTTTTATCTATGTTTTCTTATATATTTTTATGGTGTCAGACCTTACATTCAAATATTTTATCCATTTTGAGTGATTTTTGTATATAGTGTGAAATAGTATTCTAGTTTCTTTTTTTGCATGCTGTGGTCCAGTTTTCCCAACACCATTTATTAAAGATGCTTTCCTTGTTCCAGTACTTTAATCATAAATTAGTTGATTGTATATGACCATAAAATTGGCTTTCAATTTTATTCCATTGGTCTGCATGTCTCTTTTTGTTCCAGTACCATGCTGTTTTTATTATAATGGGTTTGTAGTATTGTTTTAAGTCTGAGTGTTATAACTCCATTTTCTCTCTTTTTAGTCAGAGGAGTTTTACTATTCAGGATTTTTTTGTGGTTTCATATTAATTTCATCAATATTTGTTCCATTTTTTTGAAGAATTCCACTGAGATATTTATTGGAATTGCATTGAATCTCAATTGCTTTTGGTAGTATGGCCAGTCCCAGGTGTTTTGAGATGCTACAAGTGTGTGGAATATCATACTACAAAGGGTCTGGAATGCAGCTGGCTGAACTAATCTGTAAATTCTTCCATAACTAACTGATTAAGCCAGACCAGAAGTCAGTCAATTTTTTAAAAAGGAAAATTATCAAGAAGTCTGGTCTTGAAATTTGGATTTACATCTTTATCAGTAATAATGTACTTTATCCTAATTACAGTCTCAAAAACACCCAAAATCTTATGACCATATGTTGTGACATTCAATTTAAAAAATTATTTAGGGAGTATTACCTTCATAGAAACAGCTAAAATGTACAAAATGTTAAGAGAAAAAAAATCTACGTGAGGACACATCGAGAGGATAGTTGTGTGTTAAACCAGACAGCCTCACCAGAAACCAACTGTGCTGGCACCTTGATCTTGGATTTTCATCCCCCAGAACTGTGATGAATACATTTCTGTTGTTTAGATACCCAGTGGATGGTATTTTGTTGACAGCCCAAACAGACTAAGACAATTTATATTTCAAGTGCTGCTTGGTCTCTCAGTTCACTAGGCTGCCATGCAGTCAGGCAGAGGCTATTCTGCTGATCCCACAAGCTGCAAGGTTCTCTGTACCCAGGAATAGGGGTGCCTGCTCTTTTCCCACCATCCTGGAAATGATCTCCATGTCAAATTGTTAGGGGGAAAGACCCTCCTGAATGGATATACAAATAGGTTATGGACTTCGACCTCCATTCCAGACCTACAAGATCCAAGGACTACAAATCCCATAAGGTCATTATCGAAGAGCGGATCACTGACACCTGAGGGTGGAGTTGAGCAGCCAGGCTGAATATAAAAGCAGACACGTGGGCCTTGGGGGGGTCCTTTTTCCTTGGGAGTCAGCTCTCAGCGCACCGTTGGGTTCCAGCTCCAAGGAACTGGTAGGATATTTACAGATCTGTATCCCTCTCTTCCCCTTGTGTTATTCACTATGCTATTTCTCCTTCCCTTGTAAATAAAACCCTTTATTAACCTTTGTTGTGTGTGCCTGCAGTTGGGGCATTATAAGTGCCATTCGAGCGCACGGGTGAGGACCCAGTCAGGCAAACCCATTTTATATTAGGGTTGCCCTGTAACTAACTTACTCCACCCCTGCCTCTGAATGACACCAGCCTTATGGGGCATAAAATGGCTCCTGGTTCTCACTCCGTGTTGATATGTGAGGACGGCTCAGAAACATTTGGAAGACTGCAGGGAAGTCACACAACTCCTCTAAACAGTGTCTCCTGGCTAAGAGGGGCCTATAGCTGTATCCTGGGGGTGCTGTAAAGATGACACAAGATGATGGACAAGAAATAATTGGCTACGAGCCCAACCTGAAAGAACCATTACAGAAATGCTGCCTTCCCACTCCAGGAGGGACTGGAGGCCCAGCTCTGGGATCACACCACTATGGGCCCTTCACATCCCCAGACCCCACTCAGTGTTGCCCAGCACCTACCCAGGACAGTGTGTAGGGCGACAGGTGCTATGGCCCCAGCATGACCTCAGCCACTTTTCTGTCTCTCTAGAGACACATTTTGTCACCCACCCAGCAAACTCCTAGCTAAGTCTTGTGACTTATTATTCATTCTATCTGGTCATTTGGGGAGAAGAGAGCACCAAATGCCACCAACGATGCCCTGGCAGCTGCTAATAGGAGCCACTGTTCGGAGCCCACGGCACACTCTTGGCCCCAGCGGCTCCAGCAACTGCCGGAGCACCGCCCGCCAGGCCTGGATACGTGCTGGAGGCTCCAAGGGCAGAATAGAGCCCAACACAGTCATGCTGGGATTCCAGAGGCTCGCAGCATTAATAATCTATAGTTCAATCATTAGGAGTAAATCCAAGTGAAATAGGAAAATATACACCACGCTGGAGGCCGTGAGGCTGCTGGGAAGTGGCTTCTCTGCTCCATGGCAGGCTTAATGATTAGTTCTCAGCCTCTGGCAGCCCCAGCTGACAAGCGGCGTCTGCAAGCTGTAGGCTTTTTGCACGTGATAATTGAACAAAGCTAGAACTCATTCAAGATATTAACACAGACCGCTACCAGTGTCTGTTGGGCTTGTCACGCCTCTGAATCAAACCCTCAACAGTGCACCCCAAAGGGTGTCTTCCAGTCAGCCATTGCCCTCAGGACAGATTTGCAAGTGGCCCTGTCCCAGTATAGGGTCTAAGGTGCTGGAGACCAAGTAAGGAGTTAATATATAAACCAATGTAAACCTGCCCTGAATTCTCTGAAGCAAAGTGCTAACCACCAAAGTGCTAGCCACAGCCTGCATGGTGACAGTTCAGCCCACAGCACACTAAATAGGAAGATAACTGCTATTTCAAGTGAAGCTTCTTAATTTGAAGCTTTTAAGAAATGCTTGTTTCAAGTTGTTACTGCATAAAAGGTTAAAAGAAGGCTTGGTTGACATGCTCCCTAGAGACGCTGTATCTGCTAGTCACAGAGCCAGATCAACTGAAAGCTTAGAAGAGACTGTAGCAAGGGAGTGTCAGATGGCACCAGGCCAGGACATCCTGTAGCAAGACTTGAAATGCCATCAGAATTCAGCTTCTTGTCCCTGCATGTTGGCTTCCTTCTTATAGCCCACCCTCCCCAGGAAGAAAGTCAAGGGAAGACCCAGGCTCATGCACTTGGTATTTAGAGAGTAGAGGGCCTCTCTTTCCTAAAGTCACTCTGAAATATTCCTGAAGAAGAACTCAGCATGGATTGGTTCCCTTCCATTCAGACCATCAGCATGTCCCAGCTGTGAGGGCCATGTCCTCAGTCGCTCTCAGCCTCACTAGTTCCCCGAGGATTTTTGCTTCTACTTCTACTTCTAGACTTGGGTAAAACCCTGTGCCAAAGACCAGATGATTAGGCTTCCCGAGTGACTGCCGAAGAGGCTGCATGATACAGGGACCTAACTGTATGTGTCTAGAAGAGACTTAGAGAAGATAAACCTCCTCTCCCTGACTTAGACAGGCTGTCCCAAGACCCAGCTTCTCCCCATAACTCATCCAGCTTTAGCCTGCATGGCTGAGCAGATGCACCTCCCCTGAATGAGCAGCCAGCACACAATGCATAGTCCTGCATTGTCCTGCACCTCTCACCCCCTCAGTTCCCTTTCCTTTCACTCTGAATTCCCTGGGAGTGCACCCCTCAAATAAACCTTCAACATGTAATCCTTGTCTCGGCATCTGCTTCCTTGGGAGAACAGTGAACACACTAGAATAACAAGAATGGTGAAAATCATGAACACACCTTCTTATGGTTTTATGTTTTTAAAAACAGCCTCAAATCCACGGGAACAAAACAGTCTGCTCCAGAAGGAGTTTCCAATACATTTCTGTGCCCAAATTAGGATTTCACCAGACTAAATTTAGATGGAAGTTCAGTGAAAGACTTGCTGTTTAGGATTGTATTAAAAAGTAATTTAGAGGATTCTGGCCCAGTATGGCAGATTGAACATACAAGTTTACCCTCACTTTCTCCTGAAATCCCCATAAAACAAAGTGTAACACTTCAGAAGAAATGAAATTGAAGATGAGATGATGGCAGATGAGAGATGGCAGCATATTTTGGGAAGCTTACTATAGCAGAATAGAGAAAACCGCAGTTTAAGTGCCCTTGGAAGGGGTAGACAGAAATACATGTGATAATAGAATAGCACCATTTAACAACCATTTGTGAATTAAAGGACAGAGGTATTGAGGATCACTAGTTGTTGACACAGGAAAAAACAGCCAGACCCTATGTGCTTCATGATGGAAAACACACACCTTGTTTTTTTGTTTTTTCTTTATTTATATATATCTGACATCAGTTGTAGCCCCCATGGATTTCATCACCATTTCACCAGTGCACCATCACCTCCATCCCCTGTGCTCTCTCTGCCCTCAACCCACTCTCTCCCCTCTCCCCACAAGGTGTCCTGGATTTTTCCTTGTGTTTTTGTTTTTGTTATGGGAAAAACATACACCTTGAAAAAAAAATGAATCCAAATCTGAGACTAGGACCTTAGATACATAACTAATTTCTAGGAAATAGAGGAGACAGAGGAATATGATAAATAGGATTGTAGAGCTGCAGTCTACAAAATGGAGTGTGGGAAACTCCAGTACAAAGAGCCTGATTCATTCAACAAATGAATTGCAGTCAATTAAGCAGAAATGTAGGGGAAAGTATGGATTAAAACAAATATAAAAATGTATCAACTTATTTGAATCCTAATCAAATAAATTATTTTAAAAATTATAGCCTTTATAACTATTGGAAATTTGAACACTAGAGAGTAGATGATAAGGAATTATTATTTTTAAGTGAAAATACTATTAAAATTATATATACATTTTAAATTTATATATATATCACATCATTGTTAATTTTTGTATAGTGTATGCTTGCATGCTTTCTCCTTTCAGGTGTATTTCTCATAAAATTCCTACCACCAGTTTATCATCACCGTAGTCCCTTGTGCTCTTCTCTCTCCTTTATCTTTTGGAATTTGCTCCCAAAATGACCCAGGAGGAGTAGATATGGCTAGAGATGACATAAGACTGTCTAGGAGTTGGTAACTATTGGAACTGGGTAATAGGTAATGGGTGTTCATTATGCTATCTTTGTAATTTAAACATTTTTTAAAATTCTTCGTAATAGGAGTTATTTTAAGCAACAAGCAAAGCCATAAACAAAGAAGGAATAAACAAGGTCTCTAACACAGGAGAAAAGTATGGGAAAGTCCCAGTGGGCCCCAGGGCCAACCAGGCTAGGCTAGACAAGAACATAGAAGGCAATAAGAGGGAAGGATCCTGGGGAAAAGCTAATTACTTTGATTATTTGATGTGTTTATGTGAAAAGTAATATTGAGGGGAATTTTATATATATGCTGGAACATTTTCCCAAAAATGTGGTAGATACATTGAAAACTTACAGGGAAAAAAGACAATTCTTATTGAAGACCAAAACGTTATACAAGAAAGGAATATGGTGAATATTTACATTATTAAAATAGCGTGACCACAGAATGCCAATTTAACCAAAAATTGCCTACAAACTATTTGGGATGTTCAAGATAGAGAGAAATTGAGGTTTGTGCTTAAAACAATAAGTCCTCATTTACCATAACAAGAAGTCAATAGCAGTGCCTAAAATTAATAAGAATTTATATTTCATATATAAGCAATCACACTTAATCAATAATCACTTGAAGAATCATGAAAAATCAGCTGACAGTCTCTGAGTTACTATGAACCTTTTGGTTGCAACCAAAGATAGACTTCAGCTAAAAGGAGGGTTCATCTTAAGGATTCATGGCTGTGTCTCAGAGGAAAAGGGGCAGAGGTATGGCTGGGTCTTGGGAAGGCATCACAGTCAGGAAAGACACAGCAGGTATAACCAAGTACTGACTGCTTCTTTCTCTGCAGACAGGATTTCCTGGCTTACCCCACACTTCTTCCTGTTTACATGTTTCAAATCCCCCAGTCCGTGGAGATTAACCATGTGCATTTAGTCCCAAATGCAGATTTCCTGGGGAGAGAGTGATTGTGGTGGCTTGTTGTGGTAGCTTCAGATTATTTCTGCAAATTATTTTGGCTCTCCCCTCCATAGAGAACTTGGGTCTATGTGCCCTTCCCTTGAATCTGAATGACCTTGTGATGGCTCGACCAATCAAGTGTAGCAGATGTGAGGCCATGTGACCTCTGAGGCTGTTACAGAAGGCCACATAGCTTCCAACTTGTTTGCTGGAACATTCACTCTTAGATCCCTAACCTGTCATATTAGAGGTCCATTGATCCTGTCACCTCCATGCATTTCTTAGAGAAACCCACACTGTATGGAAAGACCAGATGCAAAGGTTCCAGCTGAGCCAAGTCTTCAGGGCCTCCCAGTCCAGGTACCAAACATGTGAGCAAAGAAACCTTCAGATGATTCCAACCCCACTGAATGGACCCTAGCCATTCATCTTTCTGTCTGAGCGCTTCTGATCAGTCTTGGAGGAGAGCCAAGCTCTCATGATTATAATAAAATGGCTTTTGCTCCATGCCACTAAGTTTGGAGGTGTTTGTTGTGCATCAATTCATGATTGCAATGCTTGGATTACATGACTCTCTCTGCTTCATAGAATCATGAGGTCACAGCATGACTCCTGGGGACCTCCTTCCAAGGAGGTGGGGATGGCAAGGAGTAGAGCAGATGCCAACAAGGTATGGCTTGACATACAACCATCAGTGTCCACTACGTTTTCTATTTTGGTGTCATGTAGCTGTTGTCTACCTAAACAGAGGGAAGGACATATGAATTGGAAACTTGTTTTGCCCTCTCTTCCTCAGTTCTTGTTCTCCCACTCAGTAAGCCAATGAACAAGAGGGAAGAATCAAAAGGTATATTTGCCATGGTAAATGGAATCATTAATTCCCTTTCCTTACAGCCCCATGGTGGTCTTCCAAAAGAAACAGTTGCCAAGAAATGGGAAATATCCTCAGGGCTCTGGCATCTTCCCTCTGTGGCCTCTTGAGTACAGAGAAGATCATTAGAGGGTCCTCGTGTTGCTTAGCAACGCATGAATGCTGTTTGCTATCATGTCATTAATATGATATGAAAGAGTTTCATAGAAGACATTTATCTTGCATTAATGAAAATCAAATTTGCTAATATGACACAAAATTTGTTCTTCCTTGTGATTTTCTATACTTAAGTAGCTTATTTATTGAATTAGATTCTGAGTGGTTTTCAGGCTTGAGACTGTTAAAGTATCATAATAATGACTTTGTTTTCAATAATATCAGGTGGCCATTAATGCTGTGATTATGCAGCGATAACCCTGTGATCACCGTCTCAGACAAAGCCTGCTCCCTGTGGTCCAGCCCCAGTGCCAGTTAACTATCTGTCACCAACTTCTTACAGCAGAGACCTCAGCTAGGAGGCAATTCTGCTTAGGGTCAGTATACTTGCCAGATGATCCACCTTTTCCTTTGGAACTCAGAGCAGAACTGAAGAAACACCTGTAGCCTAAAGCAGGCACCAATGAATAGATGGATCTCATAAGTGTGAAAAGAACTACCAGAAATTATTCAATTGTCTTCTTCTTTCTAAAAAAAAAAAAAAAACTCTAAATATACTAGGCACTATAAAAGAGTATAAGAAATACAGACAGCCCCATACTTTCAAACATAATTTATTCCTGAAAACAAGTATAGAACTAAAATGCACAAAAGCCAAATAATAGATTGATGAGGGGAATTCCCTTCCCAAAGAGTTGAAGGTGGTTACTCAGAATGTTGTTTAGATCTTTAACATGTGAAAGGTTGAATTCAGGATATAGAAAGGAGTTTAAGTACATGAGTGATTAATATATTATTTTATAGTCAAATTTTTTATAGTCAAATACACAGTATCACCATACATAAGTCAAGGATTACTTTCTAAGAGCATCTAGAAAAAAAAATCTCTTAAAAATTTAACCTGTAGATTTTTATTTATAGAGCTGTTATTTTTACAATACATTTTTTTATTTGCAGAAGTCATGTATAATCATTGTATAACTGATAGGCTATGAACACAGAGAACACGTATATACCAGGAATATAAAACAGAGAATAACAAAGAAACCAAAAGTTACTCAGAAGCAATCATTGCGAAAGGACTTTTGTACAATTTTTGGTTTCTCTCCTTCCAATATTTTTTCTCTGAATATATAAGTATAACTTAGCAATATTCTGGGCCTCCCTGGTGGCGCAGTGGGTTAAGCAACGCACTATGAAGCAAAACGCAGCCACTGCAGCACGAGTTCGATCCCCGCCGCCGGCCAGGGGGGGGACCCACATGGCGCAGCAGACCTCTCCTGCTGTGCCCGCTGCTCCCCTCAGCAGTGTACCTTTGTTGATCTGCCTGTTCTGCTCCCTGTTCTCTGTGGTGAATCCTCTCACCACCCCCACACCTCTGGCCTGTACCCCAGTGCTTGTATGCATAAATAAAATAAATCTTTAAAAAAAAAACTTAGCAATATTCTAAATGCTGATTTTATAGCTGCTATTTTGTATTTTCAGGATATTCTGAACATTTTCCCATTTCTTGAGATTTTTTTAATGACATGATTTTTTAAAATTTTTATTTATTTTTTATAATCAAATATTTGAACTCCACTTTAAGGAGAAACTTTTATATCTTCTTTTCTGGATAAATATTCTTTTATTTATCCATAAAAATAAAATAGTTTCTTAAAATTTACATATTTTTGACATCCGTTGTGGTCTCCATGGATTTCTCACCACCATTTCACCAGTGCACCATCACCTCAGTCCCTTGTGCTCTTTCTGCCCTCAACCCATTCACTCCCCCTCCCCAAGAAGTGACATGATCTTTTTAATGAGTGAAGAGCAGTTTGATAATCAGATTGCTTCAGAATTTTTGTAATTAACACTACAGTAAACTTCCTTGATGACACATCTTTCTAGCACATCTCTGGTTATTTCCATTACTTTTTTTTTTTTTTAATGCTGTTTCCTGTTTATTCAGAGCATACTTCGTGAATACCAGTGTCCTGGGTTCTTGGAACACAGCTACCAACAAGAAAGCTATGTGCTTCCTTCCTTCACAGAGCTTAAAATTAAGTAGTAAAGACAAAAGTTTAAATGGCAATTAAGTAATTTCTGCCATCACCCTTCCTTCTCTCAGTTCCATTCTTCTTTCAGCACTGACCACATTCTAGTTGTGTGAATGTGTTTCTCAAATATACTGTACACATTTTTCTTTTTTCAATGAATAATATATATTGAAGTTCTTTCTATAGCAGTACACATCGATCTCATTCTCTTAATGGCTTCTTTTTATTTCCTACAATGACTAATCCTTCCTTTAATTAACTATTTTGCTATTAATGACCAGTTGGTTATTTCCAGCTTTTTTCTTGCTGTTGTGAGTGCTGTTTTCATTGAACATATTTATTTGTGTGCATCAGTGGAATTTCTGAGTCTGTGGGTATGCATATTCAATTTTGATCAAGATGTCACCTTAAATTAGTCTCAAAAAGGGCTACTCCAATATATATTACCACCAACAGAATATAGAATGCTTGTTTCTCTGCATTCTCATCAGCACTAACTATAAGCCAAAGGATAAACTTTCCCCTCTAAAGAAGGAAGAAAGAGTAAAAAGACTATCTCATACTTTTGACTTGCATTTCTTTGGTATCTTTTTGTGTGTGTGTGTGATTTTCTTTTTTTTATTATTATTATTAGTTTTATTTGACATCATTTGTAGTCCCCAGGGGGAACCCACCACCATTTCACTGGTGCACCATCACCTCAGTCCCTTGTGCACCCTCTGGCTTCTTCCCCGTCTTTGCCCTCTCCCCCTCCCTCCCCCCTCATGGTCCCTTTGGTTTATCCCGGCTTTTTGGTCCCATTAAGTTTTTTTTGTTGTTGTTGTTTACTTTTGGTTATAATTGCCCAATTCCTTGAGCTTATTCTTTATTGTTGTTGTTGTTCTTTCATATTCCTCCT
>JAGFMF010011428.1:4965758-4985649 GCA_019455555.1 Galemys pyrenaicus
CCCCTCCCTGGCCGGCAGCAGGGATCGAACTCGTGCTGCAGTGGCTGCAGTTTGCTTCATAGTGCGTTGCTTAACCCACTGCGCCACCAGGGGAGGCCCCCATAAGTCATTCTATATTTATTCCTTAGCTTTCAATTATAAGGAAGAGCTATCCCTTCACCTTCATTTATTTATTTGTTCACTGTATCAGTATGGACATATAGATTCTCATACTTTTCCATGGGTTATAATCCATTGCCCTCATTACTATGTTTTTTGTTTTGTTTTTCTCATTACTGTGTTTGGGAAAGTAAATAAAAGGACTATGTGATGAAACATATAACAGAATATGTTAAAGTTTTATGCTTGATTTTTGCAAAATACAAACCTGAATACATAGGGTAACAAGGAAAGTAGGTCCCACTTAGTTATCATTATATCTGGAAAAGTTTCAGTGATAATAATTACATTAATTACAAAAGCCTTTATGAAAAATAGTCATTACATATGTATTACTTAATTATTGCAAACATAATTTAAACATGCAGTATATATTCTGGACTAGTGAATGACACTTCTACTAAGCACTCTTGCAAATTTAAAGAGCATTCATTTAGCCAAAAGAATAATGAGGCAGCAAAATATCTTGCTTTCTGGGGATTGCTACTTCTTGCAGCTTCAGTCTCACAAGAGGTAATTCCACCTGGTTCCTTTGTTTCCCGCCCCCCCCCAACCCTCCCAAACATGTAGGGCTTATACGTGCATATACACACTTTTTTTTCTTTTCCTACAGAAAATAGATAGGAAATGGCCATGGCTCTGAGCAAGGCTGAGTGGCCTAATGCTAGCCTGTGCACTCTGCAGCCTAATTAAAGGAAAATGGTTGTGCTTTCTATGAAGAGAGGAGCAGAATAAGAGGAGAGGGACACAGGAAAGGAAGCAGAAGCACTAAGAGCTTTCCTTTTTCTACAGAATTAAGTGATAACCTTGCCTCATACTCTTAATCCTGAATTTATATAAGAAATCAATGTCCATAGCTGGACAACTTCCAGGGCACTCACTACATTAATTGTACAAATGCAATTAATGCAGCCTATAATAAACCAGCCATGTACAAAGAGATACTGCAGATGGGATTGAAGGGAAGATACTTAGAGTGAGATATCAGATTGGCCCCCAAACCCCAACAACTGGGTCCAGGTGATGCTGGGAGAAATTGCCAAACCCAGTTCCCACTTCAGTGAAATGTCTGGGCAGACAACATATAGCCATGTCTTAAGTAGTAAACTCAAACGTAAGCAAGATTCTTGAGTATATGAAAATTTTGATATTTCTATAAGAAAACTCACTTTCTCTGCTAAATTAGTCACAAAGACAGATCAGAAGGAACTCCAGTTCACCTGGGCTTCAGTGCACCTGGGCTTCCTCCAGCTCATTTTCCCTAACTGCTGTCTTAACACCTCCTGTGAACAACAGGGTTAGCCATCAGACTTAACTGGCTCACTCAACAAAATAAACAGGCAAAACAGGGAACTCCATTTGGTGCTTTTCATTTAATTTTCATTGATTCAGACCAAAAATATATCAATCTCTGTTTAACTGTTCCTATGTAATTTCTATTTATTTCCATAAACCTCTTTGGTGCATGGCAGAACCTCACGAAGGCTTGTCAGGAAGGCCTTATGTTTATTGCAGCTAAATTAATTACTGTGATAAAACTACAGCTATGCTAATATACGCAGATATACTTAAAGGTAGAAAAATTGCAGTATGTCAGACTTTCTTGGAATTAAATGGCAATCAAAAAGCATATATGTTAACCATATTTCACCATAATAATTCACACCAGAAAAATAGACACCCTACACAAATATCTACACTAAATAATGAAGGACTATAATAATACTAATACAATAAACACAGAGTCCATCCTCTATATCAGCTTTAAAACCAAACCTCTTTCTTGGAGTGTCTCCTTGAATAAAGACTGTAACTTTTTGAAGGAAGGGCCATGATTTCCCCCCACTTTACAGATATGAAGACTGAGGTCAGGAGAAGCAAAGCTATTTAGCTCAAGATTACACAAGCTCCAAGTGACAGACCTAAGATAGAAAGAAAAAGAGTGATCAATAAATGGGAAAATAATGGCAGGACAGTAACATGCCACTGAGCTGAGGTGAAGAGACCACACATTTAGGCCCAGGTCTTCAGTAAGTTCACATACTTAGAATTCCTTCAAGGTCAAAGCAAGGGGGAAATGTTATCAGTAGCTAAAGTTGTAGGTTTCATAAGATAAGCATACTCTTTTTGATTTTATTATTTTTAATTTATATCTTTACATCATTGTTCATCTTTATACAATATGTGTTTATATGCATTCTCCTTTCAGGTGTATTCTCCATAAAGCTCCCACCAGCAATTCATCCATACACCGTCACCATAGTCCTTCGTGTTCTTGTCTCCCCTGTTTTGGTCCCTTTTCCTCCCCCTCCCTTGCATAATGTCTCTGATTTATGGTTACCTGCCAATTTTGCTATTATTGTTGTTGTTATTATTATTATTATTACTGGGTTTTTTCCCTGATTCCTTATTTGGTTCCCCTATATTCCTCCTATAAGTGAAAGCATCTGATATTTTTCTTTTTCCTTCTGGCTTATTTCACCAAGCATGATCCCTTCTAGCTTCATTCATGTGTCTGTGAATAGCATAAGTTTATCTTTTTTGATTGATGAATAGTATTCCATTGTGTATATATACCACATCTTCTTGATCCAGTTATCTGTTTTTGAGCATTTGGGTCGTTTCCAGGTCTTACCAATTATAAATAATGCTACACTAAACACAGGTGTGCAGGCACCCTTTTGAATTAATGTTTTTGTGTTGTTTGGGTAGATTCCTAGGAGTGGAATTGCTGGGTCATATGGTAGCTCCATTTTTAATAGTTTGAGGAACCTCCACACCTCCATAGTGGTTGGACCAGCTTGCATTCCCTCCAGCAGTGTAGTGTAGTCCTTTGTCTCCACACCCTCTCCAACATGTGTTGTTGCCTGTTTTAATTTTGTTTTGTTTTTTTAAATACATGCCATTCTCACTGGTGTAAGGTGGTATCTCATTGTGGTTTTCAATTGTATTTCCCCGATTATGAGGGGTGTTGAACTTTTTTTTTTTCATATACCTATTACCCATTTGCATTTCCTCTTTGGAGAAGTATCTTAAGTTCTTCTGCCTATTTTTGGACAGGATTGTTTACTTTGGGCAGCAAATTCTCCATTTTCTAAGATGAAGCACAGCTTTTCCTGGGCTAACAATCCAGAATTCAGAACAGCAAATGGATGGGAGGCAGGTCTTTCAGATTATTTCCTAAGAAGCTCATTTTGGAAAACCAAGACTTGGGTGTGAGGCAGTCTGTGCTCCATCCTCAGCACAATCTGGGTGTGGCTACTGCTTCAAGACAAATATGCTCTGGGGATACTGTGTTCTTACAGACACCAAGGAGCTTCAGAAACACTTGTGCTTGAGAGGCCTCTGTGCTGGGGTGCCTGGGTCATTGGGCTGGTTAGGGTCTCCTGATGGAGAAATATCACAGACAAATCACACCAGTCCTGTCAGTCCCCAGCAGACAGCAGCATTCATACTCTGAGCGAAGAGAACCCTCCAATGCAGTGTCTCTGCACCAGACCAGGTCCCCAAAAGCACCTGGCTTCACCCAACAGTGTTAGCTTCTGGGTTCCTGGGTTCCCCTGTGTCACCAGCAAGACACCCCCTCTGTGGACCCATACCCTGACCAGCGGATGGCTGACTTCTGTCAGAGGTTAAAAGTTTGGTTTTTCTGCCAGTGCACTGTAAACTATTTTTTCCTTAAAGCAATAAGTATTCATTATCCATTGAGGACAATTCTGGATTGTAATAACAAAACCATGGTCAAATTATTTTCAGAGACTTCATTTTCTGTTATCTGGATCTTTAGCAGGTGATAATTAGAATTGGTTATCAAATAACCAGTCGGTTTTGCTTTCAGAATCACTAACCTACCACTGTCAGTCTGCCTTGAAGCAATAAATTGACTAGATAGAGACTCTGGCAAGCTGAAGATGGGCAGGAAATGTTCACTGTGCACTTCGGTCTTCAGGCCTTTTGGTCACAGTGTGTTACAGAACTGCATCCTCTCCCGTCACACGTGGCATCCGAGTAAACCCCACTGCCATAGAAATGTGTAATTAGATTTCCCAGCAAACGTAAGGTTAACTGGAAATATTTATTTGTTCCTATTCTTATTTTTAAAAATTGCATTGAAATGCACAAATCCACTCTCTCATGGACAGAACAAAATGGCCAGAATGCAGCCCGACCACGTGAGCACAAATTGCCCCTTCTCTGCATTTAAGCCAGATGGAGACAGGGAGAGCTCCAAGAGCACCAGGGCTTGTCTACAGGGTTGGAAGTGGCTTCACATGTGGAAAGTGTGTGTGTGTGTGTGTGTGTGTGTTTTCCAGAATGTTTAATTTTAGGACAGGTCTCAATCTAGAGGAATAGATATGGTCTAGTTCTGGGAATATCAAGTAAACACATTCTTCCAGTTTTCATAAAAGATTTTGTTAAAAGTAGATGCTATGTAGTCTCTTGGGTGTTATAGCAGATACCATATCCATTTTCTCTTTGTTCAAAAACAGAATCCTAATTCACAGGATACACTGAAGCACGATGTACCTAAAATAAATCACAACCATTGCCAGGCTCACCCTGGACAAGGAAGCCAGCTTTGACCAGTGAGATATAAACAAAAGTGCTGTGTGAGACTTCTAGGATTTCTCCTTAAGATAGATGAGAACGACTCTTTTCTTCCATCCTCCCTCTGAGCACGTGTATGTGATGACTACAGTGCAGTAGCCATTTTGCACCATGAGGCCAAGGCCCAGTATACATGGTACTGTGCTCTGAAGCCTGGGAAACTTCCAAACCACACCTGGACACCCCACCTAGACTTTCTGAGTATGAAAAAAGTATACTTGTGCCATTTAAAAGTTACAGTTATTTTGAAATTTCTACAACTGCAATCAAATCCAATCTTAGCTTATCCAAAGGAACTCCAGGAAACTGGGATAATTCAAAAAGTTGCTAGAAAGGCTCAGGAATGATCATAAGAAAGTGAGATTTGGTTATGCAGTTGTTTAGAGTATGAAAAGCTTTCTGATCATGCAGAATAATCACTAAGACTCAGGGAAGCTACTTGTTAGCTGTGGACTTGGGCAAGTCACTTAACTTCCCTGAATCCTTTTCCTCATTTGTTAAGTGGGCCAGCAAGTCCCACGTTAGAGGATTGAGTTAGTATGAAGCGAGATCATACACAGACAAGTCGTTAGCACAGTATCCGTAGGCTTTTGTCCCCAGATGGCTACCGCACCGCCACCATCAGCCGTAATAGAAAATGATGTGTCCGAGGCGGGAGTGAGCATCCCAGGGAGTCTGCAAGACACCTTACGCAGCAGAGCCACACATCTTTCTAATAATGGAATGATTTCAATCAGAATCGGGGGGAAAAGCATCCACGGACACATAAAACCTGTTATTTCATAGCTATTACTTAGGATAAGGCAGGAGCAGTTATTTTAATTTTGAACCTAAGTAAATCAATCAAAAAATTTTTGAAGTAATCAGTAATGGCCACACAAAAATGGATGTGAGGCCTCCCTGGTGGTGCAGTGGGTTGAGCACCGCACTGTGAAGCATCTACGCCACAGCAGCGCGAGTTCGATCTCCGACCAGGGAGGGGACCCACATGGCGCAGCAGACCTCTCCTGCCTTGCCCACTGCTCCCCTCAGCAGTGTACTTAGTTGCTCTGCCTGTTCTGCTCCCCACTGTCTCTGGTGAATCTCACCTCCCGTGACTCTGGCCTGTACCCCAGCTCTTGTATGCATACATAAATAAATCTTTAATAAACAACAACAACAACAAAACAAATATGGATGTGTTCCCAGGAGTGACCTTTGGCACACACAAGCCCGAATGAGGCAGACTTAGCAATACAGCTACAGAAGGAACAGAAAATTAAGGTCAGGCCACAGTTTCAATCCTGGCTGCTCCACACTCTGGTCTTTGGCCTTCCTGAATGTACCCTCCGCAGCCTCTGTGTTATGCCACCAGAAGCTTCTGTAACATTTCTACCTCTTTAGTGTGCATTTTAGGATGGAAAGCATATCTTTATTCTGTCCCTCAGTGCCTAGCAGAGTAATGACTGTAATTGAATAATGGCAAAAAAAAGGTAGCCACGGTCCTCCCCTTAGTTGCAATTTGACACCATTGAAGTCAAACTCTAGAAGACACCTAGGACCTAGAGGAAAAAGAGATGAGAAGGGTCCTAGTGGAAGAACAATGGGAAAGTGACAAGTATTTGTTGAGGGGTGAATTGAGGCAGCACAGAACAAGAAACCAGAGCAAAGTGGGTGTTGGAAATAAACTGGTTTTGAAATACCTCACTTGTGGGAAGAAGGAGAAAGGAAGACAGGGCATAGCCTATGTATTCTTAGCACGTGCGCTGCATGGAAGAGGGGACATAGGGTGGTCTGTCTTCAGAAAGTGCTTTGCAAACCTGCCTCCATCTCACCCAACCCTTTAGCCAGGCCTGACACACCCAGGTGCTCACAGTGGTCCAGGAAGGCGATGCCAGCAAGACTGGAGACCACAGCAGGCAATCACAGAGGGCAGCAAAGGAGCTGCTTGCTGCGTGTGACAAGGAACACGCACATCTACCTGTTTTTTTTTTTTAAAGAAATGCCGAAAAGCTAGTTTGCAGGCCGTAGCTAAGACGTCTAGAGGTCATGCCTGGCCTCCTGGGGTATCTGCCAGCAATGCTTATCCCCTCCCACCTTCTGTGGAGCAAATGTAAATGGGAGGGACAAGTGCCAGCAGCCACACTTCAGTCACAGTACCCCGGCTGAGACTCGCTGCAGCGCGGCTGCCATCGGGTACTGTCGGGAGAAAATGGCCTGTCCTGCAACAGCCGTCTGTCCAAGAAAGGACCTGAATAACCAGAGCCACGCTGCAGGACCGCGCTGCAGGTCCATGCAGAGAAAAGGCAATTCTTAGCAAATTTCCAGCTCATGCAAACCTCAGGCCGGTTTGAGGGGCAGCCAGGAGCCTCCCAGCGGTCTGAAAGCAACAAGTGGGTGTGTTTTTTCTCTGCCCACCCACCTGCTTTCCCAGCTAGTTTCACACTTCCCAGGTGACGCTGTGGATGCCAGGCCCTGGATCGCTGCTCTCCTGCAGTTCCCCTTTCCTCTGTGTGCTAGAAGGGCCTTGGCTTGGAGTCAGGATGCAGGACTTGAAAGAGCAACACCCTTTGTGTCCTTTTCTTTTCCCTTACTTTTCGGTACTTTTCCTTAAGGCCGGTGAATACAAGTTCTTCCAGTGTGTCTAGTCGATGGGCTTTTCTCAGCCTGTCTGTGACCAGTGGCTAATCTGCTTACCAGATCCCAGCCTAGTTTCTATGATTTTGTCAATAGAACAGCCTGAATGACCAGATGAGGATGAACCCTGGAGAAGTCTGATCAATTGCTTAATGATTGGACCATATCGACCAGAAATGGTTAATTGAGTTCCACGAGTCGACCTCTCCCAGGCCTTCTGAGACAAGTGCATTATTTGCAGTAGTGTTAGAGAATTTAATTCCTTGCAGGTCAGCTACTGGCAAAATGAACAGAGACGGTAATGTCTTCTATTTGGACCCTGGGATTATGTAAACTTTTCTCACTGATTCATGGGGTTTTTGTATTTTCCACACCATGTTCATGTGTTTCTTCTTACCTGAGCTTCTCTCCTGAAGATTTCTTGATAACTACCTATGAAGTTAGTTAGTGGTTCCTGCTGGTCTTCCCTTTTTGAATATGATTTTAGATAGAAGTTAATGCTCTCTAGGGTTTTTTGAATTATCAATATTCATAGAAATATAAATTTCCCCAAAATTCATCACTCACTCTAGTCATCCGTAGCACTCAGGGCTGACCCCTGCATTTACCTGGGCAAGGATCCCTTCTCTCTCCCATGGAGGACAAAAAGCACAGGAGTCATTCAGTTTGCAGGGGAAACCTAGACCTAAAACTTGTCATCAAGTAAAATGTCCTTCAACTATCCTAATATCAAAAGGAGATCATCTTTATTTGACTCAATTTCATAATCAATTGCAAAATGAGTTTGGTCAAATTAGAGGTTTCTAATTTTAATAGAGAAGGCTTCCAGGTTTCTAGGATGACTTAGAGGAGGCCCTCAGGGCCTCCGCCTAAACGGGGTCACTCCCCTCCCCTGCAGCGGAGGGGGACGCAGTCTCCTCTGCCCCCTGCCCTCGCCTGTGGGTTAGGAGCTGGGCCCCACCTGTCCCTTTCGTCTCCAGGGGGCTGTGGGGGCCGGAGTGCAAGTGCATAACAGAACAAGAAGGGAACCAGGAAGGCTTTCCTGCAGGTCCAGCAGTGCGGAAGAAGCAAGTGAAAGCTCTCGGCTCTGGGGTAGTGTCGAGGGAGCTTTGTGTTGGCCCTGAGCACTGGGCGGTGCTAGAGGAGATGCAGCTGGGGGTGCCCTCTGCAGTACAAAGAGTTGCACCGATGAAGCCTGGCAGGCAGTGGGGCACGCACGGGGTGGGGGCAAGCGGACAGGCGCGAATCTTAGCAATCCACAGGGAGAAGACAGCAGAGAGAGCAACAAGTGGCCAGGGCGCAGGTCCAGAGCCGTCTAAGCCAGGAACACTTAGACTGTCCCCCTGACTTGGTCCTCCATTAGCTCCCCCGCCCAGGCCCCTATCTCCTGTATCCTCCACTCCCCGTGGGGGAAGGACATCGGAAGCCCCACAACTTATAGCTAGTTTGCAAAGGTTGTTGATTGCGGCTTTTCAGAATTCCAGCTCCAGGCTGCCCTCTCCTCGCATGCCTTTGCCCACCTGAGAGGGTCTTTTGAGCTAGGACATTCAGCATGTAACATCCTCTTTGTCCATAAGGAGTCTGGCTCTGAAATTCTCAGTGGACAAACCTCACCCCATCTGTCTGTACGATTTGGTTTGTATAACTAAAGTGCATGGGCGTTTAGCAAGTAAGTTATAATGCTTGCATTTAAAAAAAAATCCCCGAAAAGCATAGTCTCCCTGCATGTTATAGAAAATAGACACTCAAGTAGACTTCATCCTGAGGTGATCTTCAAATCCAGCACCTTAGGAAACCAAAGCTTCAAGCCACACAGTCATGGTATAAGGGAAGGGACTGCTGGCAAGTTTGAGACTCATAGTGTTTTGTCTTGAGAGAATGACTACTTCTGAGAGAAATACAGAAAAATAGGGTTACTAAAATATCCTATAAAGTTGTCACATGATCCTTTTTCCTCTAATAAGAAGTAATATCCTAAAATGTTAGTTTGCCATGGATTTTTTTTTAAAGATTTATTTATTTATGCATACAAGCACTGGGGTACAGGCCAGAGGTGGGGGGATGGTGAGAGGATTCACCACAGACAGAGCGGGGAGCAGAACAGGCAGATCAACTGAAGTACACTGCTGAGGGGAGCAGCGGGCACAGCAGGAGAGGTCTGCCACACCATGTGGGTCCCCCCCCTGGCCGGCAGCAGGGATCGAACTCGTGCTGCAGTGGCTGAGGTTTGCTTCATAGTGCGTTGCTTAACCCACTGCGCCACCGGGGAGGCCCTGCCATGGATTTTTAAGCAGGGAAAATTTTCTGTATGATTCTATAATTTGTATATCTGTTATGCGTTTGTCAAACTCCAGAGAATGTACAATACAACACATGGACCCTGGTGTAAACTATGGGCTTAATAATAATGTATTGACATTGGTTCAGCAACTGTAACAAATGTGTCTCACTGGTGCAAAGTGTTAATAATAAGGAAAACTGAGGAAAGGTAGGAGTATATGAGGATTCATTGTACTTTCTGCTTGGTTACTCTGTCCACCTAAAACTGCTCTAAAAATAAAATATATTAATGTTAAAAAGCTAATTTGTCAGAAGCAAACAATTCTCAGTGAGCATGGGAGTGAATTATGCACAAGGGCCAGACTACTTGGGGGCTATGAGTGGTAAGTGACAAAGGCCCAGAGTCTTTGCGCAAGGAAGTGGGTGTCCTCGTCACCGTGGCCCCTCTAAGGCTACCACTTGACGCTTTTAAAAGTCACCACCCAAATAAGCAATTTCCCTAAGACCTGGGGAAGAACCCTACAAGTAAGATGTTCACTGAGTAGATTTTGGGTACAACTTCTTTTTCTCAATCAGAGGAAAGGATTCCTTTTCACAGTTATCTAAAACACCTTATCTCCCTGCTGGGGCAATGCTCCTGAGGCAGCCAGCCTAAACTAATCAGTGCCTTTGCTCTAGGATTTAACGGATGTTGGATGTCTGGTATTGGTAAGGGTTTGTGGGGATCCAGATCCCAGTCGGGTACCCCTGCAACTCCATTCACTCAGGATTCAGTAGCCTTGAGAAACCCCCAAGGCCAGCAGGACACGAGAGCTTTCCACAAGGTGCCTCTCTTCATCCTTGGCCTTCTGATTTCCCCACTGTTCTCCATAAGCCCCTCCTTTTCTTAAGACTGCCCATTTGGGGCCTTTTAGAGAGTTTTGTCGCCTTTTTATCCAGCAGGATTTTATTCTGTATTAATGAGCAGCCACTCTGGCGCTGGCAGTCCAGAATGTAGACAGCTCAGCATGCTCTTACTCAGCATTCACTCGGTGAACAGCTACAGGACCCTGCGTGTGCCAGCGCTGGGCCAGGTGACCAGGAAGTCATGACAGTACCAATCTGCCTAGACTCCTGGCCCCAGAAGCACTCTCCCCTGCATCACCTCCCTGAGTTCTTCGCCTACACTCCCCCTTCATTTCTGTCCTCCCTGCATCCCTGAGCAGTCTGGACACACTCCTTCCTCCAAGGGCTTTCTTTGCACCTGCTCTCCAGAAGACTCCCTAGATCTCCACATGGATCACACCTCTAGGTCCCCTTGGGTCTTCATTCAGTCAGTGGCCTTAGGTGTGAGTGTGAGTTCTCTGGCCTGATTTCTGATCTCTTCTAAGCAGTTCTCCCCATCTAATAAGCTATATTTTATTTATCGCTTGAATGTAAGTTCCAGTGACAGAGATGTCTATTTTGGTTCCTGCTGTTTCCCCTATACTGAGAACAGTGTGGGCACATACAAGGTATAGAGTGAAATTTAGTGGAAGTAATAGTTGGGTGAACGAATGTATGACCTGAACAACAAAGTAGGCCATTCAACCCGCACATAGGCCATACTCTGAAGCCACTAGGTGGTAGGGACTGACAGATAAAGCACCAGGCCATGCTCATTGTAGTGCAGATTCTTATCTCGCAGCCCCTCTGTGGTCTTCAAACTCCTTTCTCAGCAAACAGAAGACACTCCTCCTTACGTGCCCACACATCCACTCAGTAACAGGAAGGACAAATGCTCATCCTGAAGCGAGAGAAGCCCCCATAATCAATGTTGACAGGAATAACCAGCCTGTAACAGAGATGGGAAGGCATTTGTTTGAGGATAGGAATCAATTCAGGTCCAGCATCCAGGGCACTGCTCAGATGTGTTCCAACAGGCTCAGCGCGTAGGGGCATTTTAGAGGACCAGGCAGGGGAAGTGTCTCTAGCTATGCTTGGGTCATTTGTTTGAATTGGTTGACTGGAGTCTTTGGATTGGTTGACTGGAGTCTTCAGGCAGAAATTTGTAGTAACAATCAGCAGATAACATTCCTGTCTAGTCCTGAACCATCGATCAGGAGAGAACAGGGTGGTGGTGTTCTTTTCTTGTCATCAGTAAGGGGAAACCAGGCTGCTGAATCAGTCTGCTTACTTTCTACCCAGAAGTTTCTACGTGGCAGCTTAGGGACAAGATACAGTCTGTTTGAATCAAAGTAGGTGCCACATGGACATGTCTCTTATCCTGAAGAAGTAAAGTTGCCTGTTTCAAGACACTTCACCTTAAAACAAAGTAAGAGGGAACGTACCAAGCAATGGTTTAGTTAGTTCTAAGAATGCATCACATTTTTACCAATAACCTGTAAAATAAAGGTTGGCCATGTTGTTTCCATGTAAGAAAGCATTTATTTAAACAGTTTTGAGTGAAAAGTTAGTGAATATAAACACCAGAAGATCTGCTCTCTTAAAAGAGATTCAATTAAGCATCAGTGCACTTGTGCGAAGACCATGTTGCCACACCGAGGTGGCCTGTTTTTCTGGTCATTATTAATCCAGAAACCTTAATGATGAACAACATTTGTGTTATTGTCTGCCCAAATTTAATTTGTTTATGCAGCAGTTCAGTTAATCCTGCAATCTGTTTTTCTCAAACGAGGGCAGATAATGGAGACATCGTTCTTTACAAGTCTTCAGGCTTTTAAATTCTGATAAAATCAGGATTCTTCACTGGGTCTTGCCCCAGCTCTGAATTAAACCACTTTAAATGTAATTATGGAACCTGGCCTTACATCAGGAACATCCATTTAAAAAATTGATTGGCCAGGCTGTTGCACAAGGCATTTTATGAGCAAACGATTGCAGTGGGGCCAGAACTGTAATTTATAAAGGCAAAAAAGCAGGTAAATACTTTATTAGTGGTAATGAGAGGGTTTCTAGCTAACTGAATCTTTTCTCTCCTCACTAGCTACTTCACAGAGCCGTGGTGCATGGCCCTTTTTCACGATCGTTTTATCGATCTCAGAAAAGAGTTACGCCAGATCTTAACCTCCAACGAGGTAAGAGTGATTACCAGATGTGCAGGTTAGTCCTTACAAATTATAAGCATTTTATAGCTGTTGACCATTTAGACTTATCCCTATATTCCTACTTTATTGTTTTATTTTTTAAACAAATGGTACATATCAATAAGCTGTAGCATTTGTGGAATATTTCACTCCTTTTATAAGGGACACATTTCTTTTTCCTTTATATAAATAGCTGTATTTTCATTATCAGCTAACAGTGCTGGCTGAAAACTGGATGTGAGTTGGATCTACTTGGCCTCAAAGTGAAGAGAGCATTCCTTTAGTTTCTACCTGTATCTGCCAGCCATTCCCCATACTTTTAAATATGTTGTTTTGAAGATGTAAAGTGATGTCATAGATGACAGTTTTTAACTAAACGTCTTTCTCAAAGAATATAGAACTAACTGGAAGTTAGGCCATGTGTCCCAGAGACTCCATGCTCAGCTAGAAATTTGACTCTTTAATGTAAATAGTGAAATATTTGTGAAACTTTGATTAAATTATTTCTTTCCACACTAGAGTTATTAACAGCATTGTGGAAAGTTGACTGTACCCCAAAAGTAGTTAACTATTCATCCTAACTTCACCAGACAAGAACTCAGGGTTAGTTTAGCTTCTACCTCATTTTACTCTCTAAATAGGCAAGTCTCTATTGTCATTTCCTCTTGCAGCACTAACGCGCCTGGAAGGCCCCCGGTGTGTGGGCGCCATGTTGACCCCACACAGATATAGATAACGTGTGGAGTCCCTACAGCCACGCCCACTGGCCGCAGAACACACTTAAATCACCAGAACCCTCGAAGGTGGCTGGATACTGCCATCATCTTAACTTTACCCCACAGAGAGCTAAAGCTGAGAGGTTTTTGATGACCTGCCTGCCTTGTGTAACCCAGCAAGTCGGTCACCAGTAAGCGTCACACTCAAAATTATTATTCCAAAGCCTGGGTCTTAGGGATTACACATATTAGGCCGAACTAGGTGGTCCATCCCCATTTCAGTTTTATTCCTGGGTTCTAAGCTCAGAAATTTCAATAATTTACGAATCTAAGTAGATTCATATTGGGAAAAATAGCTTTAAAATTTAAACTAAATTCACTTGTCTTTAGGATATACAGAGGTAGGAACCAGGCTTTATTGTACGTCACAACACTCCACCAGCCAAAAGGTCATTGAGAACTTAGGTGATAGATAGCATTTTTTGGTAATAAAGTATTTTTAAATAAGTTATGTATATTATGTTATTTTAGACATAATGCTATTGCATACTTAACAGACTAGTATAATGTAAGCATCACCTTTATATGCACTGTGGAAACAAAATTTCATGTGCTCACTTTACTGCGAGATTTGCTTTTTGTGCTGGCCTGAAAATGAACCCACAGTATCTCCAAGGCGTGTGGAGCAGATCAGAATAAATGCAGTGGTCAGCCACCGAAGGTCATTCAAATTGGGGAAATATACCTTTTATAGATACAGATCAAACAGTTCCCTGTATTTACCTAGAGGCTGTGAGGAAGTCAGCTCAGGTTGAATGTGGGTTTTGAGCCTGCTGCTTACTGAACTTTGTTCAACTCCTCAGATATCTCCCTTCCTCTCAACTTGTAATTACCACAGTGCCATGGTAAAGATTCATAACTTTCTGCTTACCCCATCAAAATCCTGGGCCTAAATCCTTCAAACACTAGATCTGAACTGCTTTTTTCACAGAGCCACATGGTTCTATCTGTCCTATTTGAAATGGAAGTTTTCCCTCTACCTTTCCAAGCAAACTGTCAAGCCCAATGACAGCTGCTTTTCATGATACTCTGAGACTCCCCCCACCATTTATCCATGTACACACCTTTGCTGAGGGTCAGTTTGCTAGGTGTGAATTCAACATTAGCAGATCAGAATAGGCCAGGGACATTTGCAGAAAATACACAAAGAGCTCTCCAATCATACTTGTGGGCATTCTAGATTTCCAGGAAGTGTAAGAAAAGCCTCTGCTGGGGGCTTGTACTCATTCCCACATTCACATTTGTTGATGGGAAAGGCCAGAGGAGACATGGCACATGCAGTGGTGTCTAACTCAGATTCCTAGGAAGGGGGGCTGCTCCTACCATAGCGGGAGTGAAGGAGGGCAGCACATGGCCCAGAAGAACAGCACCCAGGGAGTGCAGCCATCGTGGAGATAGGCTAGAAGTGAAAGTGGTAGTCATATCAACAGACATACGGAATTTCATTTAACACTCTCATAGTAGGGACTTAAAGAATAATTGTCACTGAAGAACAACAATACTTCTTTTTCTCAAATGTTGAGACAGCATAACCCACTTCACTTCACTTTCTACCTTCTCTTCAAGGAAGTGGAGATGTTCATGCCCACTAATTATGATATACTAGAATGTGGCACATCAATTTTCCCTCTCTATGTAAAGATAAAGGACTACAAGACTACAATCAATGACTACTTTTAAGTCATAACATTTATTTTAAAAATCGGATTATTATAAGACATCTTAAATTCTTCTGTAGAACTAGAGAGGAACAAATTATAACTCCACTGGCACTGTATTTAGCGGTAACTGAAGCCAGATTCACTAACCAAGATGAAATTTGGTACAGTCAAAATTATTCTTCAAAAACCTCTAAGGAAGGTATGACACTTACAAAGACATATGTACCAACAACAGAATTCTAAAATATATAGCAAATATTGATAGATTGGGGGGGGGATGCTAAAATAATGGTTGTGTTCTTTGGTCATGAGTAGAAGAACCATAGAAAAGATCAGTTGGGTAGCAGAGTTCTTGAAAAACACTGTACGCTAGCTGAACTGAACAGATACATACACCACACTCTAACCCAACAAAGCAGGATGAATATTCTTCATAAGTGCATATTAAACATCCTCTAGGATAGACCACATATTGGGTCAAAAAACAAGTGTCAATGAATTTTAAGATTTAAATCACAAAATATATGTTCTCCAAGTACAAAAGAATGAAATTAGACATCAAAAATTAGAAGGAAAACAAAAATTCACAAATTAGTGAAAATTAACAGATTCTAAAAGAAGTGATCTCAAATCAGTAACCTAATGTGACAAGTTAAATTATTAAAAAAGCAAACCAAACTGAATCCAAATACTAACAGAAGGGAGGAAATAATAAAAATTGGGGCAAAAATAGATGGAGTAAAGAATTTAAAAAATAGAGAAAAGATAAAACCAAAAGCTGGTTTTTGAAAAGAACATTGACAAACCTTTAGCTAGACAAAGAAAAAAGACTCAAATTGCTAAAATCAGAAATGAAAGTGGAAACATCTACAGAAATAACAAATGATTATAAGAATATGCTATGAATAACTTATGTCTATCACTTAGGTAACCTAGATGAAATAGACAAATTCCTAGAAACACACAAATTGCAAAGACTGACTCAGTAGAAAATCTCAACAGATCTACAAGTAAATATACTTAACCAATAATTAAAAAACTTTCCAACAAAGAAAAGCCCAAAATGAGATGACTTCACAGGTGAATCTTACCTACATTTAAAGAATAATTCATACCACCTCTTTTCAAGCTTGTCAAGGGAAAAAAAAAAAAAAAAAAGAAGAGTGAGGAGCACTTCCTAGTTCATTCTATAAGGTCGCATTACCCAGACACCAAAACCAAAGACATCAAAAGAAAAATATAGAGAAATATCCCTTATGGATTTAGATGCAAAATCTTCAATAGAATACTAGCAAACTAAATTCACAGCATATTAAAAGGATTATATACCATGACCAAGTGATATTTACTCCAGGAAAGTAGGAGTGTTTCAACATATGAAAATTAATTAATGTAATACACCCCTTTATGTATTACATACATAAATGGAGGAGGAGATGACATCATACTAACTGATGTAGAAAAATCATTTTATTAAATCAAACACATCATGGTAAAAACACTAAAAAAACTAGAAATAGAAGGGAACTGTCCCAACCTGATAAAGTGTATTTATGAAAACATAATAATGGTGTAGGATTGAAAGCTTTAATTCTCATAGCTGGAACAGGACAAGGATGCCTGCTGTCACCACTTACATTCACCACTGTTATTCACACCAGTAGATGTCTAACGAGCGCAGTTAAGCAGGAAAAATAACTAAAAGCATCTATTGATACATTAGAAAGGGAGAAGTAAAATTATTTCTGATTTCAGATTACATCACCTATAGAGAAAATCCTAAAGAAACCACAAAATAACTATTAGAACTAATGAAGAATTTCAGCAAAATTACTGGACACAAGATCAACACACAGTAGTGACTTGTCTACATTAGCACTGAATAATTTAAACATGAAATGAAGAAAACAGTTTCATTTACAGTAGCATCAAGGAATAAAATACTTGGAAATACCTTTAACAAAGGCTTGTGCACTGAGAACTACCCGAAAAAATTCCAAAAGAAGTTAAAGAAGCTCTGCACAAATGAAAGGCCATTTGTGTTCATGGATTTGAAGATTTATATTGTTAAGAGGCAATACTACCCAAACCAACCTACCGATTTAGTTCAATCTTATCAAAACCCAATGGCCATGTTTTTCAGAAATAGAAAAATCAATCCTAATGGCATGGAACGACCAAAACAATTGAGGGAGTGGGAGAATTAAAGAACTCACACTTTACAATCTCAAAGCTTACTGCAAATCAGTAGGAACCAAGACAGTATAGTATTTGCATAAGGACAGAAATACAGATAAATAGAATAAAATTGTGAGTCCAGAAGTAAAATCATTTATATGAAAGGATTTATCACCATTAGCCATTAAGGAATTGCAAAGCAGAACCACAGTGAATTACTACTTCACACATTATAGTCTAAAAGAAAGTTAAATACCAAGCTTTGGCAAGGATGTGGGAAAATTGGAACCCTGTACAATGCTGATGGGTGTGTAAATCTGTGCAGTTGCTGTGGTAAACAGTTTGATGGTTCCTCAGAAAGTGATATAGAGAATTACTCAGTGACCTCACCATTTGGCTCCTAAGTATATAAACAAAAGAATTGAAAAGAGGTAACTATATTCTCTCTGAACCTTAGCTTTGAAGATATAGATATAATTTTAGTTTACAAAGAATTGATTCTAAAAAAATTTTCAATGCTGCATCCTGGGAATTCCCACCAGGTAAAGTAAGCCACTTCTAAGTTTTCAATAAAACTGGTGAATCATTTTTTAATTTTTTTAAACAAATAAGAACTACTGATATTTTTATATGAAAATTAAGAGTTTCCAATCACGGTTCTTGGCAACCCTTGAGGACATTATGTTAACTGAAGTACATTGGTCACAAAAAGACAAAAACTGTTCGATTCCACTTATAGAAGACATCTAGAATATTCAAAGTCATAGAGACAGACAGAAGTAGAATGGTGGATGCCAGAGGCTGGGGGAGAGGGAGGATTAGTTAGTGTGTAATGGACACAGAGGCTCGGTTTGGAAGCATGGCAGAGTCCTGGAGCAAGGCAGGTTTAATATAAGTAAATCAATTAATGGAATACATTACATCAACAAAAGAAAGGGTAAAAATAATATAACATCAATAGACACAGAGAAAGCACTTGACAAGATCTATTTCACATTTATAATAAAGACTCTTAACAAGATGGAATAAAAGGAAGTTATAGCAACACAATAAAAGCCACATATCACAAACCTATAGTCAATATAACACTTAAATGGTGAAAACATGAAAGCTTTCTTTATGAGGTCAAGAACAAGATAAAATGCTCACTGTCATCATATCTGTTTAAATTAATACTAGTGGTTTTAGCTAGAGAAATTAGACAACAAGAAATAAAAGGAATTCAGATTGAAAAAGAGGTGAAGCTAACATTATTTGCAGGTGATACAACACCATATGTAGAAAACCCTAAATAACCCACAAAAAAGGTTATTACAATACAGCAAAGTGGCAGGTTACAAAATTAAGATAAAAATCTATCTTAATTTTATAAACAAATAATAATTGCTTCGAAAAAGAAATTAAGAAAGTAATTCCATTCACAATTGCATCATAAAGAATAAAATACCGAGGGATTAACTTAAATAAGGAGGTAAAGGATTTATACGATGAAAACTACGATAAGACTCTAACTAAAAAATACAGAATAGGACATAAAGAAATGGAAATAGTCAATATAGTCAAAATGACTATTCTACCAAAGGTGATTTAACACAATCCACATTAAAATGCCCACAATATTCTTCAAAGAAATAGAGGCAATAAGTTAAAATTTGTATGGAACCATAAGAGACTCCAAATAGCTGAAGCAGTCCTAAGAAACAAAAAGGAGAGAAATGAAGGTGTCACATTCTCTGACTTTATCCTACAAGGCCAGAGTAGACAACAATATGGTACTTTGATTTAAAAAGTAAAATAAAAGTGAATCAATGGAACAAAATCCAAAGTCCATAAATAAATCCATGCCTACATTGATAATTTGTGGCAGGGAGCTACAATCATACAAAAGAGAAAGGGGAAAAGAAAAAAAAGAGAGAAAGAGAGAGAGAGAAAGGCGCTGGGAAAACTAGAACATGTAAAGAAATGAAGTTGGATCACTCTCTAGCTCTATACACAAAATAAACTAAAAATGGATTAAAGGCTTAGATACAAGGCCTGCAACAATAAAATACATAGAAGAAAACATGGCTCATGGGTTTCCTGATATCTATGATAAAGATCTCTTTGGAGACTCATTCCTATGAGCAAGGAAAACAAAATAAAAAATAATTGAAATTACCTAAAATTAAAAACTTTTATACAGCTTTTCGTAAAGCTATGTAAGAGGATTAAATATAGGTGATATGAGCGGATTTTAAAAATACCTACTAAGTTGGAGAAAATATACTTTACACAGTGACACAGGTTAATATTGAAGCTATACAAAAATTAGTCAGTTTAAAAGTAAACAGTTTATGAGTGAATCTAGTTTTTCATTTCTGATGGCTGAGTAGTATTCCATCGTGTATATGTACCCCAGCTTCCCGATCCACTCATCTGTTTTTGGGCATTTAGGTTGTTTCCAGGTCTGACCTATTGTAAAGAGTGCTGCTATAAACAAAGGGGTGCAGGTATTCTTTTGAATCAGTGTTTTTGTGTCTTTTGGGTATATTCCTAGGAGTGGGATTGC
>JAGFMF010011428.1:4985699-5004855 GCA_019455555.1 Galemys pyrenaicus
GATGGTGCACTGGTGAGATGGTGATGGGGAATACATGGGGATTACAATTGATGGCAAGTATATGTAAATTTTAAAATATTTTATATTAATAAAAAAACTTAAAAAAATAAATAAACATTAAAGCAGGCATAAAAAAAAAGTAAACAGTTTAGTCAAAAAATGGGCAGAAGAATTTAAGACCATTTCCAAAAAGGACATGCAAATGGCCAAAAGGCACATGGAAAAATGTTCAACATCCCTCATAATCAGGGAAATGCAAATCAAAACCACAATGTGCTGTCACCTTACATCAGTAAGAATGGCACATATCAAAAAAACTAGCAATAACACATGTTGGCGAGGATGTGGAGAAAAAAAGGAACTCTCCTACACTGCTGGTGGGAATGCAAACTGGTCCAACTGCTATGGAAAGCTGTGTGGCGGTTCCTCAAACTCCTAAAAATGAAGCAACCATGTGGTCCAGCAATTCCACTCCTAGAAATCTACACAAAAACACTAATTCAAGGGGGCTCCCCAGTGGCACAGTGGGTTAAGTAATGTACTATGAGGCAAACCACAGCCACTGCAGCACAAGTTTTATCCCTGCATCAGGCTAGGGGAGGTGACCCACATGGCACAGCAGACCTCTCCTGCCTCACCTGCTGCTCCCCTCAGCAGTGTGCTTCAGTCAGTCTGCCTGTTCTGTGCCCTCCTCTGTCTCTGGTGGATCCTCTCACCTCCCACCACTCTGGCCTGTACCCCAGCTCTTGTGTGCATAAATAAATAAATCTTTTTAAAAAATAAAAGAAACGCAGACAAATAACCAAGCAAAATATTTACAAAAACTAATGAACACTAAAAAGTGAAATGAGATTTGAGTTCAAAAGAAAGGAAGAGGAAAAGGGTAAAGAGGGGATATAAGTATGGTTGGGGTCGTAAGAGATAGTAGCTATAGTACTTACATCACACATTTTTCTGAGGTTAAACATACCTCATTAAAAAATAATAATTTTTAAAAGGTGGGGGGAAATTACCACATGCGGGGAGTCAAGCACTCTTTTTTTTTTTTTTTTATTTTAGTGAAACTGCCCTTTTCTCTTAGAGCTAAGCTGTTGGTTTCTGTCTGTATTTTCCAGGAAGAAGGACTTCCTTCCATAGAACAATTGGCCCATCAGATAGAAGATGAGGAAATTAACCTGAATGAGAAGCCCAGGAAATACCTCAAAAGAGTTTTCGAGGAAACCATCTATAAACAGAAGGTGGAAAAGAGCATTCTTGACTACCTGCACTATAATAAATACCATCTGCCCATGTACGCCTGGCCAGGCATAATTTAGTTGTGGCCATGGGATCCATTTTATTGTTTGCGGACATGTAGCTCCTGAAACTGTTCGGTTATAAATAGGAAACCACTCTGAAACCTGGCTTGACAGTCAAGCACCATCCGCGAGTTTTTCCTTTCCGTCCGCTTATGCCTGAAATTTTCTGTTTTTCCAGTAGGTGGCGCACGACCGTGTGTCTTATTGGGGGGCAGGGCGGTGCTTTCCAAATACCAGATATGTGCCTGTGCACAATAAACCATTCCTGCAATCAAATGAGATCGTATTGTGTAAAATTGGTTTTACCTTGGGTGTGATTCTGTTTTACTTCACGAAGTGTCCTGCCTCCAGTTTGGTTATTTCTTCAGATGTTTACACAGTAATACCCCTGGGCAGTAAGAAAAAAAATAATGCACCCAGAATGGAAAATTCTTAAAACAGGTAATGAGAACTTACGGCTGCAACATCAGAAGAATTGACTATATAGGAAAGTTTACATGAACTTTTGCTGTTACAACCCCTAGTTTCTACTTCACGTTGCAGATCCTAAACATAAATGCCTGAGGAGAGTGGAAGATAACATAGGCTTTAACAGGTTTTAGATTAGAAAAGGCAACTGGAAATTAATTTATTTCCTAGCCCCCTTAGAACTGTGGCTTTACACCAGGAGTCTCTGGTATGTGTTACGTGTAATATGGGTCAGAAACCCTCTTCCTTACCAATATAGCAGTTGTGTGCCTGGGAGGGAGCACACAGATTTAGCATCCAGAAAGCATGTAAGGTTCATTTCATTTATTTGGACCCTTTTAGCAGGTTTTGTGAGTGACTTTTTTGACCAGCAGTGCTTAAAATCGGATTTTATGGACACAATTTCAGTTTGTGCTTCATTATTTTGTATTTATATGTGCATTTAGCAAAAGTGTGCACCATTACAAGGTTTGCACTGCTGTTGGGAGGAAAAGTTGGAGTTGGTTTTTCCAACAGAATTTATATCCATTATCAAAGTGATAGTTCTCAAGAGTAAAGTTATCCCAGAGCACTAGATTGATTTTTCCAAGGCAGGCAAAAAGCAAGCAGTAAACGCCACTAATTCCTTTACACGTATGTTTTACACAAATGCATGACCCATTTAGGGGAAGGCCCCGCTTTGGCCATATGGTACAAATTGTGATACTTGAATAGAGAACAATTGCTACTGATTCACTCTTCAGACTGCAAACTCAACACACGTGGAACCGTATTTCAGCAGGCTGAGAATGAGTCAGCTCAAGAGACTGTCCTGCCTCAATCTCTTTCCCCTGAAAGGCCTGGGTCAAATTCATCAGCAAATGGAGGTGTTTTTGTGACAGGCCCTGGAACCCTTGGGTGAAGATTACCAGAACAACCTGAGAGGACCCCCATTTATGATATCTCTGACCAAGTATTACCATTAAAAAGCTTCTAATCATATAAAATGACCCCAAACGACAATGTGAAACTTAATAGTGAATCATAGCTTCAATATAAATTCAATGCTGTTTTCCGTTGTTATCTTTTTAAAAGTAGCCATGGATTTCCATCAGTATCATGGCAGATCTGAAACTGTCTAAAGCAAATTTTAGTCTGTGAAGTGTATTAGATGAGGTTTTTCTAAGCACCAGTGTCAGAAAATGAGTAATTTCTTGTACATCGGCAGAAATCTTGGCGTATGTGTGAGATGAGGGCCCTTTATCATCGAGGAAAAACATTACTCAGAATTAGAATCAAGAATCATTGGTCAGAGCTGGGAACTGGCTGTTTTAAGGTCCTCACTGGTGATAGAGCCTGGCCAAGGAAAGGGCTTCAAGGAGACTGATGTTTGAACTTCTCCCAGCACGCACAGGCATCGATTCTTTAAGAGACAGATGACGGTGTGAAGTTCCTATGTGTTTCAGCATTTGCTGTTGAGCTGGAACATCTTTGGCTCTAAGCCTGATCCTAGAATTCTATAGTTTTGAACAAAGAATACGGACAAGAAAATACCAAAGTTAATTTTCCCAAGTCCCCACCCCCCATCCCAAATCACATGCAACCACCGTGCCTCACAGATGCCTCTAATGATCTCCTGACATATGTTGGTTTGTAAGGGAGAGTGTAGCTACCTCCTTTCCAAAAAATGGCTCCTTATGGTTTTATTACACTCAAATATCACAAGAAGGCAAAAGGAAAATAAAAGATGAGGTGAGGGAGGAAAGGGAACACTGCGTGGAAAATAAAATATAAAGTCAGTCAATCAATATATACCCTTAGAGGAGGGAGAGTGTGTGTGTGTGTGTGTGTGAGAGAGAGAGAGAGAGAGGGAGAGAGAAGACAGAGAAATCGCACCCGGGTGAGTGAGTGTGAGCCAAGAAGCAGGGAGAGGGGCTCGAAAGTCGCAGTGTGTGAGGAGCTGTTGATTGTTTTCTGGTTGAGAGAAGAGGTGATGATAAGGCTGGGATAAAGTGAGCGCCGGGAAACGGGCACCGAGCCGGCAGCTGTATGCTAATGCTCACAGAAACCAAGCCTCCGAGTCCCCCATTAAAGCAGGCGGCCAGGAGGCCACACATCACTGAACAAATAGGCTCTCTCTAGACAAATAAAATAACACACGTAGGCCTGCAAGGAGGAGGGAGAGAGGAGTGGGGGGAGAATCAAAGGGGGAGAAAAGTGGGGGGAGAGGGAGGGAGGGAGAGAGAAGGAAGGGCAGAGTGGAGGAGAGGTGAGGGGGAGGGGAGAGGGAGTCGAAGAGAGAGGAGAGAAGGATGGAAGGACAGGAGAGAGGAGGGTTGGGGTAGAAGCTGGAGGGTTAGCAGAGAGAAGGGCAACTGAGGGAATGAGTCAGAGGACTAGTGGAGAAAGAGGGAGGAAAAGGAGGAGGGTAAGTGAAAGCTGGGAAGAGACTGAAGGAGGAGGGAGAGATGGGACAGGTGGGGAGAGAGGAGAAGAGTAACTGTGGGGACCAGACGGGATAGGAGGCAGGGGAGACAGGAGGAGAGGAAAGAGGGCTGCGGCACTGGGGGCATAAGAGAGAGATGGTAAGAACACAGACACGCTAAACCCAAAAGCAGAACGAGAGAAAGGGAGCACAGGCCTAAAGGGCACACAGGCCGAGGTGGCAAATGCGCCTCTTCTGTGTTCCAGGGAGAAGGTTCAGTGCACCCAGGGGCGGGCAAGGCGCGAGGATTGGAGTCGCCCGTGGCTTTTCTGGGGTTCTGGCCTTTTCTGAGACCGAAGTGGATGGAGGGTCGCCACTTCACAGGTGGAAACCGCCCCTGCGTTCAATGTCCTCCTTCTCAGCACCATCCCGGTCAGAACACCCAGCCGCCAGCATGGACCTTCCTGCCCCCACCTCCCTCCTGGTTGGGGCAGAACCACCCAAGGCAAAAACAAACAGCCCTGAGGGCACTTCAAGGAGCGTGCAGTGGCCCCGACGACATTCTCCGGAGGATAAAAGAGGCGGCCAGTCACCCCGTCGGCCCTCGGCCGAATAATGGGCACGCAGCAGATTGCCGGGGGCACTTGAAACTCGAGGGGAGGGAAATACTTGAGCGCTGTCCCTCCCTGCGCGCGGCGGACGGCGCAGCCTCGCGGATTCTCCCTTGTTCGCTCTCTTTCATGCACTCTCCTTTTGTGTGGAATTATTTAAACGGGAGATCCTCGGCAGCTTTATGCTAATGTATCGAACAAAGGCAACGGCCCGCGGGCGGGGGGCACGGGAGGTGCCTGGACCGGGCCGGCGGGGCGGCCGGCGGGCGGGCTGCGCGTGTCTCTCGCGTGCCCCTGGGACTGACACAACAACCCCTCATTCCTGCAAACACAAAGCCTCTTCGCGCCCGGGTCCGGCGCGCGTCGAGCACTGGGGCGCCGGTCGCTCGCGGACCTGACAGCACGCGCTGCGGTGGCGACGCGCGGCTCAGGCCGGGTTGTGGCCAGAGGCTGAGAGCGCCTCGGGTGGGATTTCTATGAATCCAGGGTGGATTCAGAGTGGAGCAGAGTGGAGATGGAGATGGGGCGGGGGTTGGGGTGCGCTGGTAACTTGCGCCCGTCTTTCTGGGACGTCTCCAAAAGCGCCGTCAGTCGGGGGATGAGATCGCGGACCCTCTCGGGAGAGCAGGGTTTGCCAAGCGCGTCAGCACCCCCCCACCCCACACCCACCCCCGGCAATTCCTAGGCCGAAATTCCCCACTTGAGCGATTGTGTCCAAGTTTCTCGCTTTCTAGAAACTCCCTTGAGTTTGACTCTTGAGTCGGGGAGGAGGGGGGTGGGGTGGTGACAATGAACCCGCGCGCACTCTTCGAACGCAACCTGGAACAACTGAACTGGAGACCTCACAGCGCCGTGGGCCCCCAGCTCTGCGGTCGTCCAGCGAAGAGCCCATCAGAGAAGGGGTTGCAAGCACGAGAAGCCAAGAAGCTGCCTGGGTTTTCCAAAGCGCTGGGCAGAGCCCCTCGGGACAAGGCGGAATCTTTCGGGCATGGGAACGACACATGTGGGGGTCTGCCTTGGATCCCTAAGCTCGCCTATTCCCTTGAAGGCCCCCCTGGAGCGGGGGAAATCTGCGCTCAAGGTTTCTCCAGCTCAACTCTGAGAGGCACCGGTTCCGAATCGCTGTTCGCAAAAGGTTGGCCACTCTGGCGTGGCATGGTAACATTTTGCTCTTCCCAGACGAAGACAAATTTCTCTATCCCACTTTCCCATCCCAGCACACGCGGATAATAACGTAGACGACGTCGTCAACTTGTAACTGGGTACCAGGTTGTACCTGACCTAAGAGGCTGCTGGAGTGTGTGTGCGGGAACGAGCAGCCTAATTCTCTCCCAGTCCTAGGTTATGAAATAAGTTTCGAATACGTGTACCTTTCAAGTTTCTTTTCTTTTTTCTTTTCTTGTTTAGCGTACTCTTTTAAAAGGCTGACAAGACTAGAAACCACAAGTAAAGAAAAAAAAAAAACACGTATCCATTGAATCTCAGAATCTCAATAGTGTTCAATAGATTCTCTGGGCTTAATTCAGAGCCTGTTTGAATTCTCTGCATGGAGACAGGGGTTTGATTTTGTTTTTTGCCACCACCCCCTCCCTTTTACAATTATGGCTGCTGTTATTTTTAAAGGATTCGCAAGGTGACTAACTCTCCCTGCTATCTGCTGAATGAAAGGAGCCTGACACATGCAAGACCAAACAGCCCGCAGTCAGTTGGGGGGTGGCAGGCCCAGCCCCCGCCCTATTAGTCCACAATCCAGATGGGATTCGTGATTAGAAAATAAAATTGGCCAAAGCTGTCCCGGAATCCCTTTCCCCCTTCTAATTTCATCAGCAGTATTAATCAGCGCTTAAAAGAGCAAGGAAACAACACCAGTTACTTTTAGATTGAAACAAATTTATAAAATTTAGATAAACTCATTTTAGGATTTCTAACTTTTCTCAGGACTTCAGTCACTACAGTTAGCATTTTTAAAACGAGGGTAAGAGCTTTCAAAATCTGTGCCATTGTTGCATTTTCTCTTTTCCATCTATGACTTAAAAATATCACAAGCATCAAATCATTGAATATCTTTCCCCTTGATTAACCAATTTGATTAATTCCTTGATGAACTAACCCTTACCACTGTCCCCATTACAACTTATTACTTCTGTGGACTCTAAAAAATACGTTTAATTTCCACGCCAGGGTATTTTCAGAGGGGAAATCCAAAACAATTAAATACCTTCAGTGAAATTAAGAATAAGGAAAACTCAGCAAGATCTATCTGGGTGTACAGTTTTGCAGGAAAATGTCCGTTTCCTTCTCTTTCGAGAAAGTGACATTTTCCTCACAAAATATAACGTGTGTTATGTAGCATTGCTATTTGTTTCCCAGTGATGGGCCATCAGTGGTGGGCACTCTTGGGGTCTGCCCCTGCCCCCTGGAGATTCTGCCTTTTGTGTTTCCTTGGTCTGGACTAGAAAGAGAATGGAGGCAAATGGCCGGATCTGGGTCCAAATCCGGCGGTGGTGTAGTGCGGTGGGTGTGGGTCTTCGCTGTTGTCTTTTCCTGGTGGCACTGGGGTGTGGGGGGAGCAGCGGCTTGTCTCCTCGGAGGCCGCAGCCTGCCTCAGAGGACAGATTGCCCCCCCTCCCCCCAGCCGGCAGCACGCGTCTCTTTTGCGTCCAGATTGGCCGCGGCCCGCGCTCAATAGCGGGAGGTTAATTTCCTTCACAAAGGTGAAGGGGGCACGGCTCCGGGGGGGTGCGGGGACTGCACCCAGACAGGCGGCCCCTTTATTCAGCAGCGCCTTGATTGGAGCCCTTGATTTAGCATCTGATGTCAACCGGCAGACAAAATGCCCGCTCCGAATGAAAATGCATGAGGCGGCGCAGGGAGAGCGGAAACCAACTTCGCTGGGGCGCACAGGGCTGACTGCGCGCTTCGGGTATTGGCCAATTCCATCCGAACCAACCCAACCCCGGGCGACACCGGGCGCCGGGAGACCTCGGCCCGGCCCTTTCAAGGATGCCAATCCCGACCTTTGGGGAACTTAAAAAAAAAAAGTTAAGAAATTCAAATTCCTTTTGGAACCCAGCCCAGTCTGACCCCATCACCAGGGCCTTTCCTGCTGGCAGTTGAAGAAGTGTAGTGCCAACTCCCTCCCGAGCTGGAGAGAAACCTCTCTGAAGTGGCGCTGAGGCAACAAACATCGCCTTTGGCTGCAGCCAGAAGGCCACATCCTCCCCTCAAACTTAGAACTCAAGATGCCGTTTTCTCAAGGCACCTGAGTCGCCCAACCCAAGCGTCTCGGGCGGGGCCTCTCGGCCGCCCTGGTTTTGCAGCTATTTTCAATTTCTGGTCATTTCCCAAACACCAAGATAAGTTCCTGGGCCTCCCGCTCCGGTCCCCGCCCCGGCGGCAGCACTCAGATCTCCCGGCGCCTGCGGCTCCTCGCCGCCGCCCGCGCCCAATCAGCGCGCACAACTTCCCCCTCCGCTCCGGCTCGCGGACTGAACCCTCCTGACATATTTGGGGCCATTCTTCTCCTTTGTTGCTATTTTGCTCGCGACCCGCGGGTAATCCCCGCGCGGGAGGGGGCGTGCATTGTCGTGCTGATGGACGGGCCCATTTGGCTGCTCCGCGCCCCCCGGAGGAGAGACACAAAGCCCAGGCACGTGCGCCTCCCCATAGAGGAGCAGCAGACCGTGAAGGGAGGCGGGGTCGGGCGTGTGCCTGAGCCGGGCGGGGCGGTGGCGCCGGGTGGGGCGGCGGAGGGGCGCGCTCGGGGCCCCGCGCCCTCAGGTACATCTGCCGCACCTACCGGACGACCCCCGAGTCCCGGCCCCCTTTTTGCCGCCCCTCCGCCCTCCCACCCTGCCAGGCGGAGGAACTGCGGGCGCGCTGATTGGCTCGGGGGAAGCGGGAGGCGAGAACAATGGCCCCCTCCCCCAGTTAAAAGGCAGCGGCCGCAGGGCCCGGGGACAGGGACGCGCGCAGGGCGCAGAGCCGAGTCGAGCCGCCGCCGGCGCCACGCGAGTCCCGCAGCCACCGCGCCCGGACTATGGGCTGGGGGCACTGAGGCCGCCGGGCCAAGCGCGACGGTTGACCGAACCAGCGCCTTGCCCAGCACCGCGCCAACATGCCCCGCGGCTTCCTCGTGAAGCGCAGCAAGAAGTCCACGCCCGTGTCCTACCGGGTGCGCGGCGGCGAGGACGGCGACCGCGCGCTGCTGCTCTCGCTGGGCTGCGGGGGCGCCCGTGCCGAGCCCCCGGCGCCAAGCCCCGGGCCCGGGCCACTGTCGCTGCCGACTCCGCCGTCCGCCGAGCGCGCCCATGCGGCGCTGGCCGCGGTGCTCGCCCGCGCGCCCGGGCCGCCGCCACCCCCGCCGGGCCCGCGGGCCGCTCACTTCGGCAACCCAGAGGCCGCGCACCCCGCGCCGCTCTACAGCCCCACGCGGCCGGTGAGCCGCGAGCACGAGAAGCACAAGTGCTTCGAACGCAGCTTCAACCTCGGCTCGCCGGTCTCGGCCGAGTCCTTCCCCACGCCCGCCGCTCTGCTCGGAGGCGGCGGCGGCGGCGGCGGCGGCGCGAACGGCGCGGGCAGCGGCGGCACCTGCGGTGGCGACCCGCTGCTCTTCGCGCCCGCGGAGCTCAAGATGGGCACGGCGTTCTCAGCGGGCGCCGAGGCGGCCCGCGGCCCGGGGCCCGGCCCCCCGCTGCCTCCCACTGCGGCCCTGCGACCCCCGGGCAAGCGGCCCGCGCCCCCTGCCGCCGCCGCCGCCGTTCCCGAGCCTCCTGCGAAGGTAGCCAAGGCCCCGGGCGCCAAGAAGCCCAAAGCCATCCGCAAGCTGCACTTCGAAGACGAGGTAACCACGTCGCCCGTGCTGGGGCTCAAGATCAAGGAGGGCCCGGTGGAGGCGCCGCGGGGCCGTGCCGGGGGCGCGGCGCGGCCGCTGGGCGAGTTCATCTGCCAGCTCTGCAAGGAGGAGTACGCCGATCCGTTCGCGCTGGCGCAGCACAAGTGCTCGCGCATCGTGCGCGTGGAGTACCGCTGCCCCGAGTGCGCCAAGGTCTTCAGCTGCCCGGCCAACCTGGCCTCGCACCGCCGCTGGCACAAACCCAGGCCTGCGCCCGCCGCTACCCGCACGTCGGAGCCCGAGCCCTCTGCCAGAGCCGAGGCGCGAGAGGCGACGGGCGGCGGCAGCGACCGCGACACGCCAAGCCCTGGCGGCGTCTCTGAGTCGGGCTCGGAGGACGGGCCCTACGAGTGCCACCACTGCGCCAAGAAGTTCCGCCGCCAGGCCTATCTGCGCAAGCACCTGCTGGCACACCACCAGGCGCTACAGGCTAAGGGTGCGCCGCCCGCGTCCGCAGCCGAGGACCTACTGGCCTTGTACCCTGGGCCCGACGAGAAGGCGCCCCAGGAGGCGGGTGGCGACGGAGAGGCGGCCGGCGTGCTGGGTCTGAGTGCGTCCGCCGAGTGCCACCTGTGCCCGGTGTGCGGGGAGACGTTCCCCAGCAAGGGCGCCCAGGAGCGCCACCTGCGCCTGCTGCACGCCGCACAGGTGTTCCCCTGCAAGTACTGCCCGGCCACCTTCTACAGTTCACCTGGCCTCACGCGGCACATCAACAAGTGCCACCCGTCCGAGAACAGACAGGTGATCCTTCTGCAGGTGCCTGTGCGTCCGGCCTGCTAGAGCGCGTCCTCCACCCCCGAACTGTGCCTTCGCTTGGAGACCCAAGAAGAGAGCGCGCCCTGCGCGCTCCTCACCCGCGTCGGCGCCGGGGGGCGCCCACCCCCGGTGAAAGTGTTGTCTCCGCTTCTCGGTGTGGCGTGACGGTAACCCCATCCTTTCGTTGTGACTCCTTTGGACCCTTTCTCCCCACTTTGCGTTGTGTCCCCTTACCCCCGTGGCGCAACAGGAGCCAGTCTCTTTCTGTACAGGGGAGAAAAGCTGTCCGCGTTTGTCTCGTGGTTGGAAACCTCCCCTTGGAAGGGAGAGCTGTTTTTCTTGCTAGTATTCGCTGTGTTCATGGTCTAGAAATGCGGTTTGCTCTCGCCTACCAATCTCTGCTCTCTATGTATGTAGCGTACGGGTTGTTTGGGGTGAATCTTGAGGAATATATGCCTTTATATTTCACAGGCTGTAAATTGAACTTCCCACACGATTAGCTTTATTATGGCTTGTGAACTGCTGGAGCTTGGCTTTACCTTTTTGTATGTGAACAAATCAAATTGCTTAAAAAAGAGTTTTCTTTAGTATAGCCACAAATGCCTTGAACTGTTGTCTGTTTGGAATTGTTTTTTGGGGGGGCGGGAGGGAATTGGCAGAAGATGCTGTAGAAACTGCCTCAATATTTCACGTAAGACTTTTTGGTTTGATCATCTTCTTTGAGGTAGGACTGAGTTCCCTCTAAATGTATATGTTGATTTATGAGTAATTGTTATTTATTCTTTATTTATTTATATTAATTATGAAGATTATGATATTATTTGATTGCAGATTTTTTGTGTGCTTCCCCCCCCCCGCCACTCGACATTTCACTGTGCATTTTAGAAGAGAGCCTTTTTCTAAAGGGATCTGCTAAAAGTTTTAACTTTTATACCTATCTGAGCGAATTACAGACAACCTACCATTTTATTCTGCTTGGGGGACCCCTGAGGCCCTGTACAACTGACAGCTCTTACTTTTAAATGCAATCTCTTTTCTACATACATTATTTTCTTAATTGTTAGCTATTTATAGAAAGCTTCAATAGAACTGTTTCAACTGTATAACTATTTACTATTCAAATAAAATATTTTCAAAGTCAAAATAAGGTGGACTTATTTCTGCTGAGATTTCAACAGGGGTTTTAAAAAGTAAAGCTCCGACAATTTCTTAAATGTCTTTTAATTTTTTTTTAAGGAAAGAAACCCAACCACCATCACTAGAATTGCAGATTTTTCAGAATTCAGGTGAATTCGGAACTACCAGATTCTGCCTTTCTGGCAGTTCAAGGGTGTAGTCTCAAAGCTGCTAATTGGAGCTGAGGGCTCCTTAGGGGTCCTTAGGAATGTACTGGAAGATTGGGTTAGGATAAGGCCGTGTGAATCTTTTCCAGAGAATTCTAGATGAGTATCCACAAGAATCTATGTTCTGATCAAAGGTGTAGGAAGACTGCTTTCATTTTCTTCATTTCCTGACAATTTTGGGACAGCTTTAATCCTTAAGTACCAGCTAAAAGAAAGTAGAAATGATCTTATGGTTAGATTTCCAAACCAAGGGAATCTACAGTCACATTCAGCTGCCACAGAAGTTAAGATAAGGGCTCAGAAGTAATTTTCCAATCAAGTGACCAATCCATTTTTTTTTTTGGGGGGGGGGAGAGGAGGAATTGAACACCATCTGTTTGGGGCATTAAATTTAATAATGGGTAATTACAATGTTTTCCGTTATGTGTCACTCAGCCCTTTTGGAGAACAATTCTGACGCTCACTGGTTAATACTGTGAGTGGTTTTCCTAGGTCTTTGAAACGCTCAATTACAGAACTGTGCTAAACGTCACAGTTGTGCATTGCCTTCCTTTTGTGGTGTATTTCTGCCACTTCCCCCACCTCCGCCCACCCCCCAAGGCCCTCTAAACCAGTCTCTGAAAAGTGTAGCTGGAATGAAGAGGGGAAAGACAATCATTTCCAGATTCCGAGCTTAAAGTCTAAAGGATGGGGCTTTAGTAAAGGCTCAGCTGTCAGGAACATTGAACATTCCTTTCCTGATAAGGTCTTCTGATAGAATAACCATGAAGGAGCTGCAGGTAAGCTGCCCCTAGAACAAATTGTGTGCCCCCTTTTATTGCTCACGGTGACATATTTTACCAGCTTGGAAAATAGAGGAGGACAAAAGCTTAGTACCAATGTAGTATAAAAGCATAGGGACAAAGCAGTATTTATTAAATCCTGAAAACTTTGAATGAAACAAAGGAAAACTCAGATGTGGGCGGATGGCTGCTCCTTCTGAGCAACAGTGATGTGAGAGTCTTCAGAGTGTTCTCTCTGATTTACGCCATTCATTCAAAGGGTCAGTGGGTGTTCTATGCCAAGAAAATCTCCCTTAAAAACCTGACGCTGCACATATAAAATAAGTCAAAGCCTGTCAACAGGAAGGGCATCTTGTCAGTGTTGATGCGCTGTTTTTTGGGGGTCCATAATCATAAAGCATCAATTCTTCTAAGATCCACTTTCATGAGGGTAAATAATTTGGTTGCTTACCAATGTGCTCCTACATCCCCTATGGAAGTTTATGTCAATGGATTATATATACCTTCCAAAATAGAAGCTAAACTTTCATTTGTTAAGTTTAAATAAAATGGTATCATAAATGGAATATATTTAAATGGATTAAACAATGAAGAAGTAATTTTAGACTTGGTCAATTTATTTGAAAATACTACAATATGAGTTGGTGGAACTCATATTACACAAGAAGGAATCAGATTCTCTCTCTCCCCTCCCCCACACCTTATTTCTCCCTTTGTAATAAGCCCCCAAAGCTTCCTATTAGAGGGTACTAAGCGGAAACACGCTTCTTCATAAACACGCAAAGGCTGCTGAAGACATTCCATGTGTTTCAGGTTGTTCCAAACTTAGAGCCTCGTGGGGCTGAAACCAACATAGACTCTCATACTGAACTGCAGGCAGGAATTACTGGGGTGGGGACAGAGGAGGGGTGCAGGGGGGCCAGGAAAAGTACCAATATCAAGAAGGGAGGAGATAAGGAGAGAGCAAATAGAGGGAAGGATTTTATTTTTGCTAGTGGCCAACACATGTTTTTACTTCCTATACATATAGTGTAATAAAAAGCAAAGGCGTTCTGCTCTCCCTGGTTCCAAAGTGATCCCGTGTCTGAAACAGGTAGGAGAAGCACTGGTTAACCCCTCTCTTCAGAGGTGATAATATCCTCTTGAGGTGCAGGTCCCTGGAGGCCTGGCAAAGTTGGGGCCTCAGAATCCTCAGAAGAAGAGAGTTTTACCAAAAAGGGTTTAACCTGGGTGCTCCTTCCTCCTGTGTATTGCCACCTTTAGGTGTATTCACCTTCAGAAGATCCCAGGGCCTGCTGCTGCGTTCAACCTAGTGCATCCAGACCACACGTGCAGGCAGTTGCTCAAGGGTATCTTGCAAGTTCAGTGAGTGAGGCGTTGGTGCATGAGCTTCCCAAGATGAGCCTTGCACGACGCAGGGCAGAACTGAAGCCCAAGACAGGCTCAACCCCACCTGTGCAAAGGCACAAGTCAGTGTGTTGGGGTGTCCTGCAGAGACTTGGGTTTATAAGGTTGGGTTACGCAACATCAGACACCAACCAGATGTTGTCCAGATGCTGAATGAGGATATTGTTTCTCATTTGTCTCCACTTGCTCTGAAGCAGGTTCCTGAATGGCCACCTCCGCACATACCCCCTTGGGCTTAATTCCACAGCTATCCACACAGTTCTCAGACGAACAAAGCAGAAAAATCTCTTTATGATCCTAATGAGTAGGTAACATTGTAGGAATTTATCACCCACCAATTGTCTTGCACAAGAGAAAGTCTAGAAGGCAGTTTGAGCAAGGTCCTTGGCTCGACTGAGTCTCTTGAGTTCCTGCAGGCTCTATCTGTTCCTCTATAAACCAGAGAGTATAGGATTATATAAAACACAGTGGGAGATTTGGGGAGAATTTCCAGTACTGTGAAGTGAAAGGCAATAAGGACCCCAAAGGAGGTGGTGTCTTTTGTGGCATTAGGTAGTTACAAATCTACTGGCCTGTGGCAAACAGGTTCTGGGCAAAACTTTCTTTTGCAGAAATAACATTCTAGTCTTACAGAGACATTTTCTGGCAAATAGACTGTATTTGACAGAAACCGTGGGGTCAGTTACATGTCACAGAAAGATATTGTGTAGGTGACATCCAGCTAGCTCGTCATAGGGTCAAGCTGAGTTAGAGTTTTTCAAGGGTGAGATTAGAGAAATTCATATTGTTTGGTAGTGAAAGAGACAAACTGTGTAATGCAGAGAACAAAGAGGAGTCAGAATTGTAGAGAGAAACCCACAAGGTGGCCAAACACACCAGTGGGAGAGAATCAATTGAACAGCAACATGCAAGGATCTTGATTCCCTTTGATTACCAGGGTGATGGCAGAGCAAAGCACGATATGGAGTATAAAGATATTTAGGCATAAATGAATATTTGCTATCATACAGATGCGCATACACAGACATATAAAAAAATGAAAGTAATAACTTGAACATCCCACTCAGCCAAATCCATCTTGGAGTTATAGCTCTTGCATATTTAAAAACGTATTGTTTCCTTATTGGCAACTTGTTAGTAAGCCTGTGGCATGAAATGGCTCATAATCATAGGGAAAGGCAGTTGCACTTGTTACTCCTGGGTTATAATATGGCAACTGTCTCTGACAGGCACATTAGGAGAGAAAAATTAGAGAAAAATTCACAAGCGATACTTGGTCATGGACCCATAGCATCCAGCAGCCCTACAAGAAAGAATGTTCCCAACACCCGCAGCAGGAAGGCCACCTTCTCACTGGCTTCTGGGTGCCAGGTCTTGCATCTTGGGGTTCCTCCTGTCCCCTACCATGTGGGTCTGCAGTGGTTCCCAAGGGAGGCCAGCTCTGTTGAGACTGTAGGATGAAGTGGGAAGAAAAGATGGCACCTGGATGCTCCATGAACAAGAAAGTATTTTTTTTTCTCACCGGAATAATGAGGAAACCCCTACTGCTTCTAAGATTACTAAAGAAACATATTTTACAAGGGATGCATAAACACCTCTTTGTCATGTGCAATCACCCAGCTATAGATTTTGATGTCAAGGTAATTTCCAAGCCAAGAGAGGGTTTGCTGGAGACAAATGGATTCTGCTTGGGGAACATTCCTTATGAGGAACCATAGTTGGGCGTTCATTACTCCAGGCCAGATTGGGCCTGAGAAGTGAGAGCTGGATGAGTGTTATCTCCAGCAAGAAATAGGTGCTGGATCTTTGTGGTGAGTGGAACTGATTTCTCACGGCTGGGTGTGGAAGACAATTTGGCTTGCAGATTTACCATTCACAACTAGTTTTGGGTCCTTACTAAGGTCTGATAGGGTTCTCAGGATTACAGAACATATTTGAGCATATGATTAGAGATCCGTTAACATATTTTCACTAACCCAAACACACCCCCTTCATCTCTTAATCCCCAACTGTCATCATTTGTCTCCCACATACTTTTATTGTGAGCTTGCTCTGATGCATCTGGAAAGTGGAATGTTCAGAACATGCCTGCTTCCTTTGGCAGTATGTATGGTGAGCAGATGGATCGTGTGGTAAACGTGTTCATGTTTGTCTCATTTGAAGGTTTCTGTACTGTGTGGTCTTCCTGGTGGCATTTCCAAACAAAGCATTAATACTCATGTATTTTCTTTAGTTCATCACATAAGCCCACACTACCGGGGCAAACCAGTCTTAGAACGGTCACCATATTGAAATGAAACTTACAGAATGTTTACTGCCTGCTAGAGAACATTCATAGGCATGCGTTTTTTGGTATCTTTTAAAAATCTTTTACAAGTCCTTGTCAATTTTTTTTTTCACAATATAGGCTTTCTACCCTCAGGTGCTGTCACCATAGTTTCCCCACGACCAAATTGCCCACAGTCCTCCACCACACTCTACAGGGCTCCCCTCTCTCCTTGTTCCAGTCTCCTTCGCTCCCTCCCACCCTCCTCTCCTGAGTGTCTCAGATCTACAGTCTGCTTTAAGGGTTAGGTTCTCGAGATTCCACATATAAATGAAACCCATCAGGTATTTATCTTTTGCCTTCTGGCTCCCTTTGCTTAGTATAATTTCTTCCAGCTCCATCATGTTTCACAAATGGCATGAGTTTCTTTTTTTTCTTTTTGATCACCGAGTAGTATTCCATTGTGTATATATACCACATCTTATTGATCCACTCATCTGTCCTTGGGCATTTAAGATGTTTTCAATCTTGGCTATTGTAAATAGTACTGCTATAAACATAGGAGTGCAGGTTTCCTTTTAAATCGGTGTTTTTGAACTCTTTAGATAGAAATCCAGAAGTGGAATTGCTAGGTCATGTGGTAAATCCATTTTCAGTCTTTTGAAGACTCTCCAAACTTCTTTTCATAGGGACTGGACCAGTGTACATTCTCACCAACAGTGTAAGAGGATTCCTTTTTAACTCCACACCTTCATCAGCACATTTTGTTTGTGTTTTGTTTTTTTTTAATATGGGCCACTCTCACAGGTATGAGGTGGTATCTCATTGTGGTTTTGATTTGAAGTTCCCTGATGATAAGTGGTGATGAGCATTTTTTCATTTGTCTATTGGTCATCTGCATGCCTTCTTTCTTTATTTTATGTACATTTTTATATCATTTTTCATTTTCGTACAGTGCCTGTCTTCTTTGAAGAAGTGCCTATTTAGCTCTTCTACTCATTGTTTTGATTGGGTTTTCTTTTTGTTGCACTGTGTAAGTGTTTTGTAGATCTTTGTTATCAACACCTTAACAGATATATCATGTGCAAATATTTTCTGTCATTCAGTAGGGTGTCTCCTTGTTTTGGTCACTTTTGCTGCACAGAAGCTTTATAGTTCGATATAGTCCCCGTTGTTTATTTTTTTCCTTTATTTTCTTTGCTGCTTGAAGAGGAGGCTGCAAATGTTTCTGAGGTTTTTTAAAAAATATTTATTTATTTATGCACACAAGAACTGGGGTACAGGCCAGCGGTGTGGGGGGTGAGAGGAGTCACCAGAGACAGAGTGGGGAACAGAACAGGCGGATCTACTGAAACACACTGCTGAGGGCAGCAGCGGGCGAGGCAGGAGAGGTCTGCTGCACCATGTGGGTCCCCTCCCTGGCCGGCAGCAGGGATCAAACTTGTACTGCAGTGGCTGCAGTTTGCTTCATAGTGCGTTGCTTAACCCACTGCACCACCAGGGAGGCCCTGTTTCTGAGGTTTATGTCAGAGAGTGTTTTGACTGTTTTCTTCTATGTATTTTATGGTTTTAGGTCTTATATAAAAATCTTTTATCCATGTTGAGTTCATTTTAGTGTGTGGCATGAGATAATGGAATAGAACTGAGAGTCCAGAAATAAAACCACACATTTCTTAACAACTAATATATAAGAAAGGAGCAAAGTATATACACTGGGACAAGGTAAGCCTCTTCAACAAAGGGTTCTGGGGAAATTGGACTGCCATATGCAGAACAAAGTTGTGATTATTCAGATTTGTGTTTCAAACATGTCCTATTTCTGTGTGGCATCTTAATTTATTAACTTAATTTATTCTTGAAAGTCCCAGGCTGCCATATTGTACTAGTCTGGTCTCACCTTCTATAGGATCAACTTCTTGTCCACACAGTTTGCATTCATCATTTTCAAGCACCGCCTCCCCTTCCCCAAACCCAGGTACTCACGCTTCCTTCCTCTTGGTTTGAACCAGTAGACTAGGCATGATGTAGGGGAAACAGCGACGGCTGAAACTTTAACCTGAATCCATTATTCTCCTCTTTCACGCATCAAAGAAGACCCTTTTAATTAAATGCAACATCTGCTTTATCTGTATTGTTCAAGACTTGGGCCCTAATGCAATGTCCCTCTCCAACACCACAGCCAGGTGACGGTAACACCTGACAGTGACAGGCTGGAAAGGGAGCCAAGAGGCTATTGTTTGTCAAATCTGATAGGAAGCAGAGGAGGTGTTAGTGCGTGGAAGGGTTTCAGTGAAGTCTCTTTCTACTACTGGAGAGAAAAAAATTGGGGTAAAATTTCTTCCCAGCACAAAGAACAGAAAAGAACCGGGAATTTAAATAAAAATTAAATAAAAATATACATGTAAACATTTCTATTTAAAAGCTTGTAACACCAGTTGATTGCAGTTCTTTGCTATTGCTGTCTTTCCCGAGGTATTTTGTAAAATAAGCCTTTACCATCCCCGAATATAGCAACAAAGAGGTTATTTTAGGAAATGGGCAGAAACTGATAGGAATAGTGTACATGAAAATGATCGAATTGAGAACTGTCAGGAACAAAGGGAGATGAACCAAATTGCAGCCTCTGGTTGTGCAAATCTGAATAGAATCATATTAGCTCTCATCAAATATTTTGTACCACAAAGGAACACACATTTTCCCGTACATGTCTTCAACAGAAGACCTTTGTAAACAGCATCTTTGTAAACAGCATTATCATTCTTTTTTTTTTTTTTAAAGATTTATTTATTTATGCATTCAAGCACTGGGGTACAGGCCAGAGGTGTGGGGGGGTGAGAGGATTCACCAGACAGAGTGGGGAGCAGAACAGGCAGATCAACGGAAGTACACTGCTGAGGGGAGCAGCGGGCACAGCAGGAGAGGTCTGC
>JAGFMF010011428.1:5008038-5019781 GCA_019455555.1 Galemys pyrenaicus
TGCTGAATAATATTCCATCGTGTATATGTACCACATCTTCTTGATCCAGTCCTCTACTGTTGGGCTTTTGGGTTGTTTCCAGGTCTTAGCAATTACAAACAGTGCTGCGAACAACGTAATTTTAGAGCTCAAAGACAGCGCCAGTGCTGCTGCGGCGAGCACCCCGGGAATGGGTTCGCTGAGACCGCTCTTCGATCCCGCGCTGGGGTTTCACGAGCTCAGAGCCGCCAGTGTCTTCTCCAGCACGCCGAAGCTGCTGCATGCGGGGTCAGAGCCCCACCTGCCCTATTTATCATCTAGGCTGCACCCTTTAAGAGCTGTCGCGCTCTGGGAGGCTCACTGCGCCACTCTCAGACTGTTTTCTCACTGATAAAGTAGGGGATAGTAGTATCTCCTGTGCCGGACACTTGTTATGTTTTCTGCTGACACTCACTCTTTGAACACCCTTCCTGTACTGGGGGAAATTTCCCATCAGTTGAGACCTGCCTCCTCAAGCAAGGAGACAGGAGCTCGTTTGATTTCATGAGGATACAAAGAGAAAATGATCAGTGTCAGGTGATCAGTGTCCTGACATCTTGACTTAGATTAGATGCACCTGAGAGATGTGGCTCCAGAGAGTGACCTGAAGGAGGAGGTGCCAGGTGCTTTCATCATGGTAGGAGGGTGGAGAGGCCTCTGTCATGCCAAAGCAGTGTGGCTGGCAAAGGCCCAGGGCCAGGAGGGAGCTGCAGTTGGACTTGCTTGGCAGGGAAATTTGGGTTGTTTCTGGCTCTTTTTGCCTCATAACCTGATTGTGTGGCCCTCCTGGACAGTACATGAGTAGCCAAGAGCCTATAATAAATTTTTTTTTGCTACTCCAGCTGGCTCAATGAAGTACCACCCAGGGCTATTGTTGTGATTGAATTATTCAGGTCAAGTGCTGATGAGAACTCACTCAGCATTGTCATTTGAGTTCTTTGATCATGCCCATCCACAGGATGTGAGAGCATATGATTCTAAAATTTAGGTATTGTTAAAACCACCTGGTACAGGTTTTAAAACATTTCTGCAAACTCTGACACACCTTCCATTGAGAGATGGAGTGGGTGTCCCTCCCTTGAAACTGAGCAAACATTTGTGACTGTTTCCTTGATAAATACAGTGCAAGGGACACAGTGTGCTTCTGAGACCAGGTTAGAAAACGCATGGCAGCCTCTGCTGGGTTATCTCTGGGCACGTCCATGCTGTGGGGAAGTCCAAGCTGCACACGGAGGCCGCATTTGGGTGCTCTGCTGACAACCTGATCTGAAATCTCAGCCAAGAGCCAGAGCTGACCCACACACACCAGGGAGCAGATGAGCCTCCCCACATCTCAGAACATCTGCGGGAGAGATGTAGAATAGCTCAGCTGAGCCCTGTCACCTCCAGGACAGTGGGAAAGAGTAATAAAATGTGGATGTATTGTTAATTTAGGTTTCCGAGTATGGGGGTGATGTGAGCATAGCAATAAACAACTAGAATATACCTTATATGTTAGGGTGTTATCTGGTTTTCAGAGTGCTTGAACATAGTATTTTCTGTTTGGAGTCAACAGAAATCACTAGTCTGGATACAAGAAAATGTCTGTGAATACCTTGTCCTATATAACACAAGTTTCTTCATCTTAGGCATAGATGAACCATAGCCCAGGTCTCTGGCTGCCCAGCACAGCATTCTTTCTGTGAAGTGATGCGATCAGAGGGATAGGGTTCACATTCATTGCGTCCCCCGTGTCACGTAAAGCACTGTCAGAATGTAATGTATGGAATACTTTGTGCAGTCTCCTCATGTCATCTTCAAAGCGACCATTAGGTTGATGTCCCAGTTAATGACTGTGTAACAACAAATCACCCCAAAACTTAGTGGCACAGAACAATAATTATTCTATTTCATTGTTTCTGTCGGTTAGAAACTCAGAAGCAGCCTAACTGCATGGAAACCACCTAATGTCCACAGATGGCTTGAATAAAGAAAGGTTCATCTATACTAAGCAATGATAGGCAAGTATTAAAAAGGAGAAATTAGGGACCTCCCTGAGTTTGACCCCAGGTCAGACAGTGAGGGGACCCACAGGGCACAGCAGACCTCTCCTGTCTCACTGGCTGTTCCCCTCAGCAGTGTAGATCTTTCAGTAGATCTTCCTGTTCTGCTCCCCACTCTGTCTCTGGTGAATCCTCTCACCCTCCATACCTCTGGTCTGCACCCCAGTTCTTGTATGCATAAACAAAACAAATCTTTTTATAAAAGGATAAATTAACAGGAAACATGCATGTGACACCTTGTAAGGTTTAAAAACAAATTATAAAATGATGCATATTGTATGAGGTTTTATACATCTAAAAAAAGAAAACCCCATCTTTGTGTGTGTATTTGCATTCATTTGCAAAGAAGGGTAGAAGAATATTCTTTTGAATAAATAGCTTGTGGATCTTGGGGACAAGCCTGAAATTGGGCAGATCATTAATTGTAGAAAGATGGATAGACTATTAGTGTCAAGTACACACACAGACTTCACTCTTAGGAAATCTCAACAGTGATGAAGAGATAAAACTTCGCTAAAGAGAAGCTTCTTCTTCTATAGGTGGAAACACTTCCAGGGGCTCCCTTTTCCTGGACCCTAAAAAAGAGATGCCCAAGCAGCTCTGAAGGAAAGCTGTAGAAATGACTGTTTCTAGTGAGCCCATCATCAGCTATCAACATGAATGACAAAAATGAGGTGACATTGTTTAAAGGGGGAAGATGGTGTCATTAATGCACTGCTCTGACTGGTTCAAACTGTTAGCAAGAGATTTGCTGTGAATCCTGGGCAGGTTTGGAGGGTTATTCAGACCCTTTGCTTGCAGTTAGCCTAGTGGCCATTTCTTAGGGAATATTGATCGAAAGTACTCGCCTCTTCCATGTAAGGAGCATAATGCAGTCCCTGAGTATTCATGGAAAAAAAGCTTTTCTTTGCCAGGCTATTTTCTGAAGTAAAAAAGAGCCTTTCAGGAGCTATAATAGCAAGGCCCTTCCTACTTCACACCCTCAGCGAGAGGCACACTCCAATTTTCAGAACCCCGGGACCCCGCACAAGGTGGAAGCTGATGAATATGACCTCTTTGTATAAAATATTCTCTGTCAAACTCAACAAGCATTTTGCTAGCAAGAAAGGTGAGACATGATAGTGGAAGATTAAAAATTAAAATTACACTGGATTCATAGGGAAAGTTACTTTTGCCCCAAAGATTATTATTTCCTAAAATAATGTTCTAAGTAGAATTTTCGATCACATACACAAAATCCTCTGATACCTAAAAGGAGTATTTCAACGTGAATATCAAAAAAAGTCTGATAACCAGTGTTTTTCATGTGTGTCACAGTACAGAGAGGTGGAAGTTAGCTGGGCTTCCTGATTTCTGCTATCTTTGTTCTATGGTAGGCGGACTACACCAGACAGGTATTTTTAGCATAGAGCTTGTCACAGTGCTCGCTCAGGCCCCTCATCCTAGCCGATTTAACTTAGGGCAGTGAGAACCTCATTCAAAACTGTAAGTGAGAACTTTTTAAGTTTAAGATATTGACAAAAACACAAAAGAAGCAAGCTCCAAATTCCAGTAAATTCTTGTGTGTTATTCAGAAGGGCATCCTTTCAAAGTTCCTGCCATTATTGTTGCTGCTCTGATTGTTCTGAAGAGTATATTCTGGGGCAGAGATATTATTATTTAAGATGTCCCTGACTCCCTGGGTTCTCAGCTGATTCTTCCCATTATCTGTGGGTGATAATGTGGTTCAAGCTGCAGTAGGCACCAGCTAAGAGCCTCTGACCTAGGTGCTGAAAGCGAGTCTCTTTTCACTCCACTCAATGGCAGTCCTCATGGCACTGAAGGATAGCTGTGCCTTTACTTCCTTTCTCTTCAACTCCAAAATTATAAAACAGGGGCCTCCCTGGTGGCACAAGGGGTTAAATCTCAGCACTATGAAGCTATCTGTGGCTACGGCAGAACATTTCGATCCTGGGTCAGGCAGCTGACCCACATCACACAGCAGACCTCTCCTGTCTCACCCACTGCACCCCTCAGCAGTGTATTTCAGTAGTTCCACCTGTTTTGCTCCCCACTCTGTCTCTAGTGAATCCTCTTACACCCCACACCTCTGGTCTACACTCAGCTCTTGTATGCATAAATAAAATAAAACTTAAAAAACCAAACAAACATGAAACAGAAATGAACAGAAAATTTCGGCCATAAGTAGCAGGCGTTAAATCCCTCTGTGGATCTGTGTGTGCAGAGAGAAGAGAGAGGCCTCTGTAGTGTGGCAAGCTGGTCCCCACCTTGATACCACCAATTATGAGCTGCCTGCCTTGCTTCAGGGTCTTTGCTTCAAAATCTGATTTTCGGGTCTAGAGATGAACAGTGTCTTCACAGAGATGCATTATCCAGTGGTTTCCAGAGTCAAAGACAAAATCAATTCTAGTATCCTTTTTTTTTTGCCCCAGGGAGTGTAGCTGAGTCTTCTGTTACAGTAAGTTCCATGACATTAGGAGACCTGGTTTCTGCTATGCCTGGCCCATGAGAGAAGAGGGTAAGGGTGACTTTGAAGTTAACCTGAAGAAAACTTCACAGTGGCCAAGAGGAACATGGAACTATAATTTCAACAAACAGTCTGTGAGCTGTTTAAGAAGTGACTGCTGCTAAACAGGGTTGTGGCTCCACTAATTGGAGCCCAGGAAATTCAGCTCCTGCTGGGAGCACCACTTTCTAGCTGTGAAGCTAGCGAGTCACTATGGTCAGTTCTGGGTTTTGGTGTCTGAATTTGGCGACAGGAGTGCAGGGTAACCGCTCTGCTGTGGTTGGACCAGATACATGGGGATGCAGTTTGCTGCCTATTCTATTTCCGTACTGATGCTTTTGGATTTGAAAAATAAAAGGCAATCAAAACGACTTCCATTTGTAGACGAGAAAATGGTAATACATCCTCTTGACATAACTGTTTAGCAAATCAGTGGCCTCAATTTAGTTTATTCACATACACAGGCCATAATGTAAGCTCAAATGTGTACAGAGGTGAGTAAATACAAACGTCCGAGTCTGACTGCTGACAAATAGTCTTTATTGCAGCAAAAGTGCCACTATTTCTCCTGGAATATTTAGAGAATTACTATGGGCAAGATGTACCTTGAGGGTATTCTTTCTTCCAATTCTGTACCTTTTATAAGTAAAAAAAAAAAAGCTGAGGAGAGCCTTACATATGGCAGCTGTTCTTTTGGAACCACTGGAAGTTAGACTCTTTTTGGAATTCTGCTGCAGAAGTCTTGCAAGATATGGTCTAAGATTTGATGAATAGTTTTTGAAGATGACCTGGATTACCAATAGGAAACACGATGACAAGGAGACCTCCCTGCCATCTTTGTTATAAGTAAGACAATATACTTTCATAACCGTATCTTTTGATATTTAAATGACTACTTCCAGGCCTGAAAAGAATCCATAGTTCATCCTGGAAGGAACAAGTCCACTTCGAAAAAGTGGACTTACTGGGGGGAAGACAAGACCCAACTGCAGAGCAGGTGTAGACACAAGTTTTCCTCTGGTGTTCCCTTCACTCCAGGGTAGACACGTAAGACTGGATAAGAGGGAAGGGTTGCCCAAAGCATCATGATGTAATTGGGCCAACCCAAATCAGTTTCAGGTCAGAATTCCCAGCAGACAATAGGGGGAAGGTTAGGAAATACATGTTGAGGTTCTACCAAAGGTCTGGTGGATCAGAATCTAGGCAAGGGGTGGGTCAGGAATCTCGTAAGCCTTCCTGAAGGATTCTGATGCACACAGTTGGCATCTACTGCTTCCAGTCAAAGCAGAGCTAAAATTCCACCTCAAGTTTAATCCCTGAAGAACCAAGTATTAAAAGCGTGACATACCTTGTAAGAATGGCATATATCAAAAAAACCAACAACAACAAATGCTGGCGAGGATGTGGAGAAAAAGGAAACCTAGTACACTGCTGGGGGGAATGCAAGCTAATCCAACCATTATGGAAGGCCATATGGAGGTTCCTCAGTCTACTAGAAATGGAACTACCATAGGATCCAGCAATCCCACTCCTAGGGATCTACCCAAAGGACACAAAAACACTGATCCAAAGAGCACCTGCACTCCTATGTTTATCGCAGCACTATTTGTAATTGGTAAGACCTGGAAACAACCCAAAAGCCCAAAAGTAGAGGACTGGATCAAGAAGATGTGGTACATATACACAATGGAATATTATTCAGCAATCAAAAATGAGAAACTAGGGACATTTACAGAAACATGGATGGAGCTGGAAGGAATTATACTCAGTGAAACAAGTCAGAAAGCAAGAGAAAAATATCAGATGGCTTCACTATTAGGAGGAATATGAAAGAACAACAGCAACAACAAAGAATAAGCTCAAGGAATTGGGCAATTATAACCAAAAGCAAACAAAAAACTCAACAAGACCAAAAAGCCAAGATAAACCAAAGGGACTACGGTGGGGAGGGGAAGGAGGGGAGGGCAAAGACAGGGATGAGGGCAGAGGGTGCACAAAGGGACTGAGGTGATGGTGCACGGGTGGAATGGTGGTGGGTACTCCCTGGGGAATACAAATGATGCCAAATATAATTAATAATAAAAAAAAGCGTGACATACCTTGAAGCAAGCTCTCGCTATGAGTCAAAAGTTAAAAACCACCAAATTTATTCAGGCTCTGTTTGGCTACCAGGGAGTCACCTGGAACTTTCTGAGGTAACTGAAATGTTTTGGAAGTATCAAATATTTTCTAAATGGACAAATGGATGCCTTTTAGAAATCTCAATTGTCTAATGTCCTAAAAGTCCATTTCGATATGGAGCATGGGAGAAGCCCAGGAAAATGGCAGAGGCCACTTGGTCAGGATGTCAGAATGTGAAACTGTTACCACATCTTGCCTATTTATTCACAAAGACAAACTCTCAAAAATCTGCCTCTTGCTCACCAGGGATGGAGCTCATGTTGGGTTTTGAGAAACTGCAGGAGACACAAGCCTGGCTATGTAATCATGAAGAAAGGCCAGAATTACACAGGTAAGGCAGCTGATGATTGAATTGAGTCTTCCTGTGACTGGACCTTAGCATTTCATGTGAAGAGAGGTCGGTTTTGCATGAACACATTTTAAGTTTTCCTGGATTGGTGCTGATTACCATTTTGATTTAAAACAATCATTTCGAACAACTTCATTTGATAAAAATGCAAGCTACTCTTTGTCAGATGACAGGATAAACTTTATTTTTCCTACAAGCTATAATGAAAACAAAATAAACATTGGCGATAAGTGCTGTGCTTATACTTTATTAAATCATCACAGTAATTAGAGTTAAAGAGAAAACCAGGGCTGACTGAGAGGTGGAAAGCGGTGTGCTTTTCCGGCATTTTGCACCTCACCCGGCACACACCTACCTGCGAAGGTGGCTTACATGAAGGTCAATACCAAGGCACACACCTAGGAGCGTTAGGAGAATTAAATAATCAGATAGCACAATAAAAATCAAACGACACACTATAACTTAATTTACCATATTTATCAGTTTGTTTCCCTATTTACATGTACTAAATATTGTAGACCTGAAAACGTAAGAAACATTCACTTAATGTATATGTCATACATAGATTTTGAGTGCAACTAAGACAACGGTTGCTTCATGTTGAACTTCCCTTCAGGTGCAGACACTCCCCTTCAGTAGATAGAATGTAACACAGTTACATGTAAGACATCACAGTCAATTTTAAAGGATCCCCTAAACTTCCAGGTGATACAAATATGACAGTAAGTGAAGTGCAGGTGGTGACACCTGAGGAAGAACAGGAAGATGGAATTTGCATTGTCTGCACATCTGAGCGATCTCGTCTGTAAGGCTAAGGGGCTAAGGGTCAGCCCCTCTCAAAGTCAAGGCTTAAACCCCCTCCTTCCCTGTGGCTCTTAGGAACTGAGAGTCAGTTAACCAACTGCATAAAGTCATTTGCCCAGGTTAAATTTCCTCCCTCAGTCTACTAAAGGTTTCACTATTCTTAAAAGGTCATCATTTCATGGAATTACTATTTTGTTTAAGTCAAAGCGCTACTCATGTGATATTGGAACATCAGCTTTGTTTTAGACGGAAATCAGCAGGCAGAGGAGAGGAAGCTGTCCTGGCCCTGCCTGGACACCAGGCGGTATTACCTGTTTTGGGACAATTAGGGCCACTTCTGTTTACAGAAGGCTTACCAATGTGATGAGTCAGCGCTGTGATTCAGGTGGGTCCCTTCCACAATTCTGCTGAAAAGCATTTATTACAAAAACATAATATTTGCTTTTCTAAGTGAAAGAAAACAAAAACCCCAAAACCTGAACATTTCAATTTTTCCACCCAAGATACAAAAACAGTTCAACCCCAGGTGACAGCAAACAAACCTGGTTGTCATTCCCTGCTCCCCCATTCCAAATCCCCAAAGCTACGCTGGTACAGAGAATCGTGGGGCTCAGAAAAGGCTCCAGTCTCCAAACTGCTGGCTGTAATGGGGGGTTATCAAAATAACTGAAGATTACAGGAATGTGAGTTATTTACTGCTGACAGCTGACTAACACTCCATGGCTAGGAGGACGAGGCCTTTCCTCACCTTCCTTGGAGCCAAATGGGTTAAGAGTATGGGTCAAAGCCCTGGCTTAGGATCTGTAGCACTAACTTTCTGTAAATGGGAAATATTTTTAAGGCCCCTGTCGTGGCCCTCTGAGCGGCAGGTAGCAGAGAACAATTTAGGGTGAAGCCTCACAGGCAGATGGGTAGGACAGGGCGCCACGTCACTGTCTAGCGCCCAGCTGGCTGGTGCCTCGTGTGCCCACCTGCCGCTGTGTGCAGCTGGGCTGCGGAAGGCCTCCTGACCTATAGAGTTTTTGTAGGGACAGGATCTGGCATTTCTAGAATCATCTGAGTATTCTGCAATAGGAGTTTCACCACTGTGATCTGCAGGGCCTCCAGGACGGTCAGGGAAGCCTCTCCCCAGTTAGGGGGCATCAGGCACCAGGTGGAAAAGCACTCAGCAACTGAGGTAAAACTTCTCCTGGGCAAAAGGCCCTGGGGAAAGCCAATTTCCACGATGATGAAATTTTTGAGTTAATCGTAAATCCTAACATAAGAAGAACTAGCAAAATCAACGCAGAGAAAATTCATTTGACGGTTGTTTTGCTGGTCCCGCTGTGAATCCTGCTGGGGTTTATAAATTAGTGGAAACGACGGGTACAGAAACCAGCCACCCTTTGCCCCCTCCCCGAAGCCCCAAATCTTCTCTTGTCTCTCTGCAGAGCAGCCACAACTATGTGCTCACATGGGAGAAAGGTTGTGTCTGGTTGTTGGTGACTCTTCTTCTTTTGAAGTGCAGGATCTGTGAGGTTCCAGGGAAAGATGCAAATGCCAAGTCTGATAGTCCATTCAGCAACATGGGCTTCACCCTTAGCTTCAGAAGTCCATTAATGGGAAGACTGGCTAAGGACATGACCAGAGGGACCCTGTTTCCCAGGGTCTCTGGGCTTGAGGGGTAGTGGTGGGGGGCATGGAGAACAGGGGGCGTCTCATCCGTCTCCTCACCAAGAGGCACCAAGAGGTAGGCACTCGTGCTGGCAGCCAGGGCCCTGCAGAGGGAGCAAAGAAAGGCCATCACAGTTTCATCAGGCAAGACCCTCATGGACGCAGATTCTAGGGAGGATTTGCGGTGCACAGGCTCGGGAAGAGCTTCCGTGACCCCTGTGCCGCTCAAGCAGAGCGTTTGCTGAATGAATCGACAAATGAATGTCTTTCCTTGTAGACATGGCTTTGGGCTTTCCTGCAAGCCTACAGGAAGCTAAGACTATTTCTAATTAATTCAGCCTCCCCGGCCGTCCCCCATCTAAAGCAATGAATGAAGAGAAAGGGACCCTATTACAGTAAGGGGAGGAACACATTGTCCAGAGTCAACAGGAAAGCAAGTCAAACTTCACAGGCGGCTTTGGTGTTATTATTTACACACATGGACATATTGATATTTTACACAGTGAGCTGAGACTCAATGAGTCCCCAAATGGTCGGAGATGAGAGGTCAGGATTAAATTGCTTGTCTGAATGAATCCAGATGAGCGTAGCACTATTTAGCACTGGTGGGAAAAAGGAATAAACTTAAAACCAGAGTGGCTGCATCTTCACTCTCCCCGAGGAATACAGGAATGCCTGCTGCAATACTGAGCCACTGTTGCCGCTGAGCCTGTCTCCTGGGGCAGTTCTGCCAGCAAGAAGATCATTTCATCACCCTTCTCCTCACCGGCTATTTTTAAACCCTGTTGTATTACACCCCAAGCTTCTGGGCTTGGCACAAACCTCAAAAGCAGGGTTTCTTTCCGTATCCCTACATACTTTGCTGCCAGGGGTTTGGTCTCAGAATGCTTATTATTATTGGCATTTGAAATTAATTTGCATAAAACGTTTCGTTTCTAGACAACATCTTTTAAGATTTTCTGACCTTGACCTCTTGTTTCTAGGAAGTCTCTGAAGTCAGAACCTCAATGTGCTTGGACCTGGGGAAGCCGGTCCTACGTGTTCTGCTATTCAGCGCTTTAGTGCTCCAGAGTTGGGGCATTCATCTCGTCTCTCTGACTCCAGAAAGCTCAAGCAGAGAGAAGAAAAGTCCGGGGCCTCCCTCCTGCTATTTTCTGCCTTAAAACCAGGCTGCTTTTAACAAAGACAGCACAGCGACACTGTCACCATGGCAGAAACGGCACTGGCGAAAGCATCTCTCTGCGCCTATGCAGCTGGAGGGGGACCTGGAGGGGGCACTGGCATTTAATCCAGGCGGGGGGGGGGAGGGAGGCAGGAGAGAGCAAGTCTGATTTAATTCCAGATAATATTCTACCCTGAAATACCTTCACTTCACATTGTCTAAGATTTCACATTATTAATTAGGCGCCACCTTACCCCCACTGTAATCAGATAAATTGAGAGCAGGAAGTCAAAAAGAAAAAAAAGGGGAAGAAAGTGGTAAGTGATGTTCAAAGACGTGACATTAAACTACCCTAGATTAGAGGTGAAAATAAATATTTCGTCCCTCCAACCCCCCGTACACCCAGGAAGGGCAAGGAGGGGTGCGTTTCGTGTCCCCGTGGCTTGGCAGAGTGGCTGAGGGGCCGAAAGTGTCACAGGGCCGTGCAGCAAAGCTGCAGGCGAGCGTCTGGAAGCGGCGGGCCCAACCCGAGGGCCGCAGGGCCACACCGCGTGGAACCCGCACACGCAGGGTCCATGCATTCCTGCAGTCCCGCCTTTCGTCGGCATGTCCCCAGCCTGCCAGAGCGCCTGCTAGGGAGCCTGCCGTGCCCACTGCGCCCTGTGATTGATGGGGCACAAGCAGCTGTGGAGTGAGCGAGGGCCCACAAGGAGGTAATTCTACTCACGAGTTGCTGGCAGCCACTCTTGTTGCTCAGCCTCGCCCTCATGCTGAAGCTGGGGGTCTGTTTAAAGAACACTCATTTCTTTTTTTCTTTTTTGGTAATAAAAATTAAAGTTTATTTATTTTTTCTCCCTTTTTTATTAAAATACTTTAAAATTTACATATACTTGCCATCAATTGTAATCCCCATGGATTCCCCATCACCGTCTCACCAGTGCACCATCACCTCAGTCCCTCGTGTTCCCATCTTCCCTCCACCCTCCCCCTCCCCTCCCCACCAGGTGTCCCCAGTCTGTCCTTGTCTC